>JAUMJM010000005.1:88950000-89082500 GCA_033558235.1 Neomorphus geoffroyi
AGATGACACTCATAGGTTATGATGTCATTCAAACCACTTGATAATATACTGTACTAGCTTGCAATATTCCAAAAGCAGCTATTAAACTAAATATAGATGAGGAACATGTTGCTACAACAACACAAAATATTATGAACAGCAGTTCTTGGAAATATATGGCTGCAAATCTGATTTTTATTTATCTGTTTAGTCACTTTTTTTTTCATGTGGGGTAAGAACAACTGCTTCAGTCCTGTGAAGGTGCTTACACTGCAGATTGAGTTCAAAATCACCACAGTGAAAAAAATAAAAGGCCAATCAAACACTGAGGTAATCCTAGAAATAATATATATATATATATTTGATGTATGTAAACTACAACACTCCCAGACAGAAATAAATCAGCCATGGCCATTTAAGGTAATTCAGTTGCATTACCTTTCTTTTCATACCAAACTTAAGAGCAATAAAAAGAGAAAATGTAAATAGTAGTTCCTACACTTTTGTAAGTCACTATTATCAAAACAGAGTGCTTTAATTATATTTAAAGACTACGGCATGGGCTGAGTGACAAGATTTACTGGAGGTCAATCTGAGCAATAACCATTTTTCTTCCAAGTGAAAAATAATGCCATCAACAGGAGTTGTTAAGAACTATTAAAACTGCTGAATTAAAATGCTTCTGTAGGATCCTTAATCAGAGATGTTTGTTCACTCTGGTTTGAGGTAAAGATATAAAACAGTTACCACAGTCATAATGATGGATTTGATTATTTTATATTATTAGTTTATGTAATTACTTATATTTAAAACTGCCCTGGTTTTGGTCCTGTATTACAAAGGGTTGGATCTTAGCCAAATACATTCTTCTCCTAAAGGGCACCATGTTTTGCGGAAAAAAAACGAGAAGGGTCTTCTTAGAAAGACTTTCCAGAAAAGGGAAACAAACCCACTCCAAGCAGTGTTCTTGAAGGAAGAAAGTTCTCTGCCAAACAGAAGATGACTCCAGCGGAGTCAGACCTTCAGTTTACTGGGTCAGCAAAGTAAGAGTCCCGTCGTGGCTAGATATAAAATCCACAGGGTTGGAATCAGGAGGACAAATTCCATTTTCAGCAGTGGGCTTTCCAGTAGGCATCTTTCCAGGCAAGGAAAACTCCTCCTCAGCCACGAGTCACAGAGGGGATTTAAAGAGCAAAGTTGGACTTGGAGTTTCAAACAGGAGCATTGCCCTGTTTGAAACTCCAAGTCAAGACAAGAACATGGAGTATTTAGGTGTTCTCCAGTTCGTCGGAGTCTGGTTAGTTGTATTTAGTGTGGAACACAGTGAAATCCACCTTCTCAGCTGAACATGTCAGCTTGACATGAACTGGCCAAAGCAGGGCAGTGGGATGCATTTCTTTGCGGTTCAGCAGAATATTCTCCCTTATAATTAAACTTTTGAACATGTTTTAAAACAAATGTAATAGATTGTTTTCTAATGAGCTGCTGTTTAAAGCCTTGTTTATAATAAATATTTATAAGTATTTATAAATAAAATATTAATTGCTTAAAATGACATTTTAACGCGGTGCTACATGTCTAAGGCTACATGATGTGATCTCAGCTTGGGATTCGTGAACTCAGAGGCAGTAACAGCAAGCAGCGAGAGTGTTAAGAATAATCCTTGCACCAAGAATCTTCAATATGAGTTGACTAAAAGTAGTAAGTAAAGGGGCTACACCAAGGAACGGTATTACCCTCTCTGTAAAGCTATAGAAATGAGTAACGACAGTGATCTGGATGGAGAATTGTACTTAGAGATTCATAGCTTTATAGGCCTACGGCTGGTAGAATTAGAAGTTGGGGTTCTGGTGACAGTGAGAGGAGAAAGAAACCATTTAAACCAAGAGATTAGCCAACACCCTTTGTTTTCTGTTCACAGCAGCATATCAACATCTTTTGGGAGAAACACAACAGTTCAAGAATTAGAGTCTGAATTCCAGGGGCCAGCAGCTTCCTATTGACTTTCTGCCAAAACTGTCCTATAGTTTGTGAAGCCATGGAGTGGCAGGCGTGTCCCAATCCAAGAGCAGCTGCACAGTTTAAGCAGGGACCGAGTGAAACTCTTGGTGGGTTCCTTGAGAGAAAAAGGAAACTCCAAATGTTATTACTATTTTGCTTAAACGTGCATATCCTCAGTAGTGCTCTTCACAAGCACTCACCATTTCACTAAATCTGCTTTCCATGTCATGAGAGCAGACAGTTGGTATTTCAAATGTAGTTATTAATTGAACCCTATAAAACATACCTCTCTATCTAGGAAAAAGCTTCACGTGCAGACAAGCACATCATATCTCAATACCACTAGTTTTCATCAGCAAAAATTTCTGGAGGCCTTCACCTTACTATTTCACCTCTGGGCTGCTCAAAAGAATTAACCCTATGTACACTGTCTGCCAAAAAGAAACCAAAACCACATTTTCATTTATTTTGTTCCATCCTAGTTGTAAGTGTTCAGCACAGGCTGTATGCAGGGTCTGAAAGAATTATGGCCACACAGTACTCATGACATCTGGAGGAAAGCACCATGTTTGGATACATAAGACAAGTGTGGTAATGTCCCCATCACACCCTTTAAAGGGTGCCCGTGTCGATTACCTCTGAGTCTTTCCAACAGATTCTGACAGGGCAGTAAGAAAGTACCATATTTAATCTACTTAAAGCTAGACCAGACAAAGTGCTAGAGAAAACACCATGCAGGGGAAAAAGTCTCTGTCAGCGAGGGCAGTGATGAGATGATCTAAAGCAGAACTTCTCCATCTCAGATTTTTATGATTCTTTGATACATGTTCTACAAATAATGGGTCTAAGGGTCTAAGGAACAACTGCGAACACTTCTTTAGATCTAATAGCTGGACAGTATAACGTGTGATAAAGTTCATTGCATAGAAGCAGCACGTAAAACTGAAATAAGGACAAAACAACTGAGCTAAATAATTTTACTGCTCCTACTTGAGAGTCTGAGGGGGCATTATTTCTAGAAAGGTTCTCCCTCTTGATCAAAGCCTTTACATGGAATGAAACAGGAGAGAACCACACAGTGATCCCAGTATTTGGGGTCAAACCTTCCAAGCAGGTAACCAAACCAGTATCCAACATCATGACCCGTTTACCTTTACTAAACACCTGATAGCACAGACAGAGGCCTGCTCGGCTGCCTCTTGCTGTGAAAGTGCTGGCTGAGAGGGGCAGCTTATTGGACACTGGTGAAGGATGCGAATCACCACTGTTGAAGTCAGTGCAATGACTCACATCTTTCTAAGCTGGTCATAGATCCGAGTAGCTTGTTGAACTGGTGGCCACATACAGAGGCAGGGGATTTGTCAAAGCAAATACCAAAGTTCATGAGATGATTTTGAGAATTTGACCTTTCAGTCTACTTTGCTTCACTGTGTAAGCCAACCATTGACTCCAGTGGGCCTTTTACCTGTACTGAACATGGTGTGACAGCAGCTAAAATGTTTGCTAAAGGTTTACTTAAGTCTGCTGTGTTGCTGGAAGGTGTGACAATATATACAAGCTAGCAATTAGCTTATAGGATGAATAGGTCAGTTTAAATGCCACTTACTGAGTAATAAGATCTTGCACCACATATTGCTGCCTCACAAAGCTATTGCTAGTGACAAGAAACCACATCATTACATGTGGTCAATCTGCAAACCTCAAGGCACATCTCTAGGAGGAGGAAGCCGCTGTTTAAAGAAGTATTAATGAGCACATGCTGAATAATTTCTCTCCTTTTATGTACATCATGCCTGCACTCTGCGGTCAAGAATTCTCTTACTTCTTTACAGTATGCAAACAGGAGTTTGCTTAATAGCTTGTGTTTGTTGAAGGGATGTGATTAGCATAAAGATAGTTGATATTTAGAGGGATTCACATTCAATCAAACTGGGAAAATAAGCCAGAGCAAGACACACTTAACTCCTATTATCACCATTCCCTTCAGACACCTCTCAACTCTAAGGTTTGCACATTTGAAGCAGGCAGGGCTCCCACCCCAGAGACATTTGGCTGTGCCCACCCTCCCACTTCTCCATAAGCAATTGCAGTGCTGCACACTGACACCACTAAAGCACGAAGTTGTTTCTCACAACACAATTTTAAGGGCAGCATGCACAGAGAGAGAATGGGTAACAAACATGATCGAAATACCTGCCATCCTCTCCTCGGCATCACTATGAACCTAAGTCAAGTATAAAAAACCCAAAAAGTCCAAACCATGGTAGAGTGGAAATACATTGCTAAATTAAGGCAAAACTTTAAAAGCCTATTAAGGACTTCTTCCCAATTACTTTGTGAAATAAAGGAGTAGTGGGATTGTCAACACTGTTGGTGAAAATATTTTCAAATCAAAACAATAATTGACAGACAAAGAGGAAACTGCAATGTTTTACCTTTCCTGGCTCTTTCTTCATCTTCCTTAAGTATGAAATTTAGCATTGAGATGATTCAACACATGCAGAATAAAAAATGTTTAAAAAAATCCACTTGTTCTAATCCTTAATTACCTAACTTTACACAATGCTATTTTCATGTCAAGCTATGGAGAAGATGCTTCAAGAACCAACATGTTTAGAAATTTCACACAGAATTTTACTTTGCTACCTCCACTTGATATATTTTGTTTTTGTGATTCTTCCCTGAAAACCTGACCAGCTAAGGCAAACTCACTTTGACGGAAGGATTTTTGAAGCTGTTATTTTAATCTTAAGGTTTACATACCTGTCAGAGGATAGCACGTTCGTAGCCTTTACTATTGTTCACAGATTCTTTTTTCCAAAGTCTACACATAGGTCTCAAGGGTTCTTGCTCCTCAAGGCAAATTACCTCTGAGTGTTTAGGTTCACCCCCAGCTCTGTTTTTTTAACTTTTCTTATGCCTCTTTCTTTGTGGTTTTCTTTCTCCCTTTTCCTTATTTTCAACTCCTGACCAGGAGCCTTAAAGGAAAGAAAAAAGACACCTTAGATACCACGGTGATGGGTGACCTTATAAAAACACAGATAAATAGACAAAGGTACTGTAAGTTTCCTTCACAATGCTGAATGTGCTACAGCTGGGTGAAAACATTTGCTCTACAAATAAAAGAAAACCTTTCAAACATTACTTTGGCCACAGTCTTGTTTCCAGTAGTTGAGGATAGGACCTGTGTCCTCACGGGTCCTTCACTTAGTCAAGAACTAAAGACAAAATAGTTAATGGAAAGGTGTCAATACGGCTGACTGATCAATTCTTCCATATGATAGACGGTATGATGCAAAGATGAGGAGCTTTGGTTTAGGCAGATTATTTGTGGGTTTCAAAACTGTAATCCCTACTCTTTACTCCCTCCAGACTTGAGCATAGTGATTTATTACCATTATTACAACACATTTTGAAGTATTTTAGTTCTTTAGTTGGGACTGTTTTGTGACAGCAGAAGAAAAGTTTTCAGAAAACAAAGGAAAAACAGTAGAAATTGTTTAAAAGAGGATAAATCTATGTTTAAATTCTATACGACGTTAAATTACATTTCAAAATTTACTAGTTTAAAATATTTTAAGCAAAAATGTTAAGTTCAATACCAGTCGTAATATCATAAGTATCTTCAGATTTGAGGCTGTAATATAGTACAAGGATCTTAAAGGTTATTTAACACCCATGGGTTATTTCTTGCAATTGTACCAAGAAGCCTTTAAAAATCTCACGTACACAAATAATTTTTTGTTCATGCAAACGAAAATGATTTTCAGCAGGCAATCTTCTTCTTTCTTCTTTTGAAGACCCTATACAAATCAGCAAAATCTGTACAAACTATTATTTTTCTTGGATCAAGAACAGGACAATGCAGCACTCATTGTTTACAAAACAATTCATCTGCATTGTCCACTTGGAGCCCTGCAGAGGGAGGCATCATAGCAGCCACAACAGGCATTGTTTGTGACAGCCCAGAGGAGGCAAAAAAGAAGGGGGGAAAAGAAAGGTAAAACCCAAACATGTTGTAGAAGAAGCAGAAGGGAAAGTCCAAGCCTGTTTAATCTGAGAAAAATCCAGGTGGCCCAATGCAGAGGGAATGCAGCAAGGCTATTCTGCAATGTCTGGATGTAAGGAGATGAGCCAAGTAACAACCTAGAAATTCAGCCAGAAACAGCATTGATTTTTTTTTTTCTCTCTCCTCCCCCTATCCCCTCGGCACAGAAGAAGATGTATGTGTTTAGATCAACTCATGCCCTTATTGAGTCTTGAGGAGAGAAGGGTCTGACTGAAGCACTTTCCATGCAGTCTGCAGGATTCCTGTGCGCATTCTGGACAGATTACTGGGATAAATTAAGACCCAGCCTCTGCCCTTAACCTATAAGACAATTCACCCCCATTGTATTAAGTGGTTCAAAAAAAAAAGGATGTAACAGACTTGCAACAAATCTTTCTAAGCGCTAGGTTAACACTGTGTGTGATGTTTGTATGACAGATCATGACAGGAGGTGACAGACTTTCAGACCTTGGCTAGGAAGTAAGACCAGCTGGAGGTAGATGATTTCTGTCAATAGGTGAGCTTCACACAGCCAAAAGACTGATGATTTTTATTTTCTTCTATTATATCTCTGTTCATGTTCAGCTATTTTTGTAATCCATGAAATAGTAGAAATAAGACAGCAATATTTAAAAGTATGAATTACAAATGCCTTCAATTTGCTGGAGGAGATGGTAAAACTGATTATCTGGAATTAAGACGGTGGAAAAGACAACTGCCCAAGATACAATGTTCTTCCTGACCTAGCCCTGTCCTCATCTTTCATCTCATACATACTACATCGACCCCTGCCTCTGCTCTGTGCACAGCGCCAGTCTCTACCACCCATTTGTCAAATCTTCCAACAAGCACCTTCTGTGTCATGCCAGCCCCCAGGCACTGGATGAGTTCCCTGTAAAAATCCACAAGGTCAATCACTATATTAACCCGCTTTACATCCCACCTTAAAAGCAAGCCCTGCTGCGATCCTTGGGCAGCGTGGGACATCAGCAGAGCAGCTGGTGTGCTAAGTTGACTGTTGAGGGCACTGACTGAGCTCTGTTGTCACACCATTTGAGACACCCCTGTTTTCTCAGCGTTCTCTAACACTCACTTTTGGGCCCAGGCCCATACACCTGCATCACTTTGTGGACAGTCCAGGTTGGGTGTGTCCCAGCTTTGGAGATGTTCCTCAACTATATGTTTCCCTTTGCTGCCACGGGGCAATTCCCGATTTACACACTGGTGCAGAAGGAAAAAGAGGAACAGTTGCACTCTGCACTGGCATCCTTGCTATCACGCTGTGTTGGAGTCTTCCTCTGGTGTTGATCCTTCCTCTTTCTCTTTAGGCTGTTGCAACCCTGCTTTTCTCATAACACCTTGTCCGTTCAACAAAAGCAATTTCGATTCAATGAGTGCAGGAGAGAGGACTATGCATAATGTTTATTATATGCAAAAATTATCTTGCCCCCACAAATTCAGCATTGAGCGAATGACTCATCTGCAAGGCTTAGGCTCAACCGATGACACATAACGACTAAACCGTATTAAGGTTAATGAACTTCAGGATGATGATTTATATTAAAGAGAATGTAATACTTTATGGCAGCTGAGACAAGGCTCACTCCTTTTTATTACTTTCCTGCAGACAACCTGCATTTAAAAAAACCCAAAACTCTGACACAAAGAGCTGTTGACAAGCATACAAACTGGAGCATAAATACTACCTTATGTCTGTAGTTACATCCAGGGGACCTTCACAGAGTGTTTGAATGTCCCCTGCTCTTTATTCACTGTAATAAGTGAAATGTGCTCTCTTAAGCGAAAAGTGCAGTTGAATTTGTGGGAAGACACCGTTTGTGCACCTGCTGCCTAAGTCACAATGCCAGCTTCTTCCAGACTTTAAACACGCATCATTCATGCTGAACTGTTCAGAAATACCATTAAACCTTAAGAAAACAAAAGTAAGGGTTTAAAATTCTCCCTATAGATGCAATATGTTCCAGGAGCTCATTAGTTGTTGCTGCTGCTTACTGAAGGAAAGAGGCAAGAGCCATTGATAGAAACATCTGATTGTGTTGTTGTTGATGAGAAATTCTTAGGAAAGGGCAACAGAGCACCTTTCAGCATGGCTGACAATATGTCTCCCCATTTTGCTGCTTTTTGTACCGGCTACCTGCTAAAACTTGACATACGCTCTGCAAGGAACTACGCAAGCCTTGCCTGCCTGGAAGGCAAACACCCTTTCTTAAAGATTATATTTTGACTGTGCCTTCTCATATCCTTTTTGTGTGTGTTTAAGAAGAACGTTACAACAAATGTGTTTTCTGTGGGGAACGTTTCTGCAAATACTGGATCGAAGACTGCTCAAAAAAACCCCTAACCCCACCCCACACAGATTTTACATATGTAAGAAAGAAGCACAACCAAAACACATGCCTTCCTGTCACACACACCAGAGTCACAGCCCCCCGAAACCAGTCCAGATCTGCTGCCGCACTCTTCTGACATTAAAACAATGTTGTTTTTCCTGGTCAGTGTTTGAGAACTGCAGCACTAATTCCTCTTGGTTGCAGTGCCAATGACTGTACCGGAAATAGTCCATAGAATGAAATGAATCCCATCTCTTCCTTTTAGGCATCAAAATCCTAACATTGAGCTTTCAAAATATCAGCCTGGATTTCCAGAAGATGAATAGCTATCTTCAGGCAGTGTTGTTCTAGCAGAGTCTCTCTGACCTTTGGACTCGCTTCCACCACAATGGGGACACCCAAGGGCAAACACTAAGGGCAACAACCAATGATTCAGGATGTCCTCTAGCAGTGATTTTGCACTCTGTAAACAAATGACATTATTAACATGCCCAGTAGAGGCTTGGTTTTGGCTCGTTCTCTTTCTTATTTGAATTAATTTCCAAATAAGACCATTTATGACCTTTATATGAAGCCATATTATGCAAGCCAATGCTTGTGCAGGCCGGTGCCTGTATTCCAGCCTAGAAGACACCAGGAGCTAAAAGGAAGAAAGAAGGTTTCTGCTCCAAAACAAAGTGAAACCGGGAAATGTCTTTAGACAAATAAATCACTATTTCAAGTCAACTGCAGTAAGGGAAGGGGAGCAGTTTCCATTGCAGATGAAAACTTCCTAAATGTAGCCAGAAAAACCCTAGATCTGACTTACCCAGCGTCGGTTTCTGCCATTGCTTTTTCTGGCAACACTGAAATGCAAATGAAACAGCAGTTGTAATGCAGACTCCAAACAGCAAGTGACTGTCACAAAAGCTGACTGTCAGCTTAGTCAAGACTTAAATATTTTTTGGCTTGTTTGCATTGCTGTGATTTCTCTTTCCTCCATACAACAGTGAACCACAACACAGGGAGACAGGGAAAGACATTGTACACTGGACATCCAGCATCACATTTACCCCAAACTTTTGTAAATCCTTTAATTTAATGATAACAGCAAAGAGACTGCAATGCTAAGTAAGGACAACAGTCTGTGCAAGCTAGTCTCTTGTGGCCAGAACCAGGCTCCAAAGCACAATTCTGCTACCTATAGTTATCGGCTATTTGTCCCTCTCAACCTCCAAACACCCAGTGACTGTAGGCTCGATGTAGTGCATTTCTAATGACCTTGCCATTGCTTTTCCTGCTGTAGCATGGACTACTGCTATAAATTCGGTTATCTCTCTCTAAAATTTGATTTGTTCTCAGTTGAACAGAAGCGCAGAATTTCCCAGCTGAGTTACACATTACGGGAAAAAGTGTTCCCTTTTGGGTTTTTCAGCCTGCCATATTTCAGTTTGTTTGACTCTCCACTTCTTGTTCTGCGCTGCCTTCACATCCCTTTTTACTAACTCCATTCTAAGGAAAAAACATTTCATCCCTTTCCATCTGCCATTAATTATTCTCCTTACTCTACCCAGAAACTACTGTTATTCTCCAGTATCCGTGTACTCTGTTACCCATAGCAATGCAATCCGCAGGTCTGTGAAACTCTGATGTATTTGTTCCCTCCTGAACATAGTCTTGTTTAATCATACTCAGCATTACATATTTCAGTCTCTCACTCCAATACTTAGATACGCAACTAGATTCTAATTGAAAAGGCGTAATTTTCACAGGAAAAATCCTCTTCACTTTCCCAAAGGCCTGAGCAGTAGTCATTGCTTAGACAACCTATCGATTTACCCTCTTTAAACAGAAATACTACAATATTTAAAAAAAGCATTTATGGATGTCTGAGTTTCCAAATCCTGTTGAGCACATCTATAGGTGTTTTATTGGAACAGACACAGGATCTGGCCGGATCAAGCCCTAATTGGAGAGAGATGAAATAGAAGCCCACAGAAAAAATCACAGGATAATTATAAAACTTCAATTGAAAAATGTTTTCTCTATGAAAACTATTTTATTCTTAAATATGAGAAAATGGTGACATAGAAAATAGATACCTAATAAAGAATAATAAAAGTTAGTTTTCCTCACTTGATGCTGACATTATCTGATTCGTCATTGACAGAGAGTTTTGGTCCACAGGAGAACAATGGAATGCCTAAAAAAAAATTTCAGCTGTAAGATAAAGCAATAAAAATAAATATTGACATTACAGCCCATGTGAGATATTTTCTGGCCATACACATCACTGAAAAATCAGTCTAACGCGGCACAGTTGAACAGGACTCAAACAGCAATAGGTGCTTGCACACAATGAATTGAATGGTAGGTGGACTAAAGTAAATCCTTTGAGGTAGGACATAAACCATGGGAGGTTTAGTTGAAAGTGAAGCATATCTGTCCCCGCAGCCAAGGACAGGAGGAGCACAGCCCTGAAAGCCTCTGCTTGTGGTGTTCGGTCTATGTTATGCCTTGGCTTTTCCCTCAGAACACCTGCAGATCTTGTTGTTCTGGTATGACGGTGCTCATAGTTTCCTAAAAGCAGGCCAGAGGTGTTCACGTGCGAACTCTGAATCAGTTTTTGTAATGTTATTTTAACCGAAAGAAGACGCGAGGGTGAGGTATGTGCTTGTGGGAGGGAAAGAGGGGTGGGTGGAGGGAGAAGAGAGGGAGAAGAAAATAACCATTTTTAACTAGAAGCTCTGCCCATACCTTTTCACTTAGTGACTTAAATACACAGATGACTATAGCTGAGGGATATTAAATGTGAATCCGGCATATTTTTAGGAGATAAAAATCCGCTGTACTGTAAAATTTATAGCTTCCTCTCCCTCTCCAAAAAAAGGAAAAGAAAAAAAAATCTACTGGTAGAACATATAAATTTTGCTGAGGCTCTAAAAGGTGTCATAAAACCTCCCTGCCACAGATACAGTTGGCATTACAGTAGGTATTTCTATAACGCAGATTTGTAATAATTTGGGGTTTGTACATTGGGTGGTAATAATGCGGTGCTTTAGGCAATACACCTATAATGTCCAACACAACAGAATGCCTGTTGGGTCTCATTTCATGTATATAAATTATATATAATCTGAACAAACACGAACGGTGGGACCTATATATAAACAGTCTTAATATTTCAACACCTACATTTCTTTATGAACCTGGGTGGTTAGAAAGGTGGTTGCAAACGATTATTTCTTTACCAAGTTCACATGGAGTAGTTTGCTCAGTTTAATAATAGTCTATCTTGTTCAGGCTGAACAAACTGGTCCCTGTGGGGAAAAAAAATAGGGAGGGGGGGTAATAAATCAATAGCCCAGATGTAATCTTAGGTGTCTAGAATGCAGAGAGGGATTTTGGAGCATAATGGCACTGGTTGTCTATTGTCATTCAGACATGAGCTGCATCAGAAACGGGCTTGTGGGAACCTGATAAGAGTTGGTCAAAAGTGGGCCATAAATCAAATGCAGGCAGTATTCTGCTGATTTCACACACACGCTCACTGGGAGAGAAAAAAAAAAAAAGAAAAAAGAAAAGGTGATAGAGCTGCAATTTACTGCTTATCACATCTGCTAGAAGTTTCATAACACAAAAGCCTGACCTTCAATGAATAAACACCCTAGTTGACTACCCGTTTCTGCCTAGAAAATATGGCATTTGAGTCTCCTAGAGCTCAGAAACGCAGCTATGAAAATGATGTGACATCTTCAGGTTTAACAAGCTTCTTTTGCTTGCTAGCAGTTGAGTAGCTGTCACTTTAGTTACTAGTAGCCACTTTAACTTCAGATGCACAGTGTTTATTGAAAGGAACTAGATACTTATTCGAAGACACTAATAGCCTATGTGGGAAAAAAATACTTCATAGCCAAAGATTAGGGGGAAAAGGAATGTACACGGATTTTTTACTTACATTTACGTTTTGCTTCTGCCTAAAGAGAAAATAAAAACTAGCAGTAACGATACATTGATTCGAGAGAGCTGTCCATGCTGCAATACAGGTACCTTCACTGGAATTCTGGCCACATCAACATCCACAAACATCCACAAATGACTCATTTACTTCAGCCCATTGTAACGGCCATTTGTCAATTTTAATCCTGGTTCCAACTGGTATTTCAAAGATGTGGCAATAGTTAATTCTTGAAACATTGCATACTTATTATTTCAATACCAAACACTTTAAAATATTTTCCAATTTTTGCATAGATTGCTAGATCAATGCAATTTTTATCTGATTTTTAATCACAGAAGAGCACTTGTAGAGGACTATATACATATGATCCACACTGCTTTCATTTATACCTTCCTAAGGGCTGCAGAGGTGTCAAACTTATGGCCCATGGGCCAAATCCAGCCCTCCACCTTGTTTTATTTGGCCCGGCACCTTGTTTCTATCCAGCAGCAGCACTGAGCTCCTTGCCCCTATGCTCCTGCCAAAGCACTGGTCACATGTGCAGCGTGTGTTGAGCGTTACGCTGCAGAAGCAGGAGAACAGCGGGAGCCGCGATTTTGACATCCATGAGTAGATAATACCCATAGCTCAAGTTAAGCCCCTGTATTTTTGAACAAATTGGGAAGGACTGAAGTACTGTATTACAGGAAAGATGCTAATAATGTGAGTTGGCAAGCTCTCCCTTAGCAACTCCACAAGCCTCACAAATGTTTGCCCATAGAAGATAAATCCATTCTCCATCCCAGTATTGCACAAAGGGAAAAAGAGCTTGAGATTAAAACAAAGCCCCAAAATTAACAGAAGGTTTTCCCAAGGTGCTCACACCTCTTCTTGCCTGTACTGGTCTGTCAGATTTCCAATCCCTTAGAAGGGTTATCTTGGCTTGAGCAGGATCAATCACTGCTTGAGAATAATGAACTGAACACTGAGAAGGTGGTGCAAAGTATAACTGTTTGAAATGTTTATTGCCTGGATTTTTGTATGGCCATTTTATTGTTTTCTGAATGTAATCTGCCCTTGTGGGTCCAGGGTCTCAGCAGTCAGTGTACAGATAAACACCAAAAGGGAAAGAGTAGGACATCTGGTGGATCACTAAGATGGGAACCCTTTGCAAGTCAAACTACCCATACTATACAATCAGTACAGGGCAGGTACAAGACAGTCCCAGCACAGCAATTCTTCCTTCAGCAGAAGGCACTTTACTGCCCCAGATACCCCACAGAAACAAGCTTTACTTTTCTGTTCTCAGCTGCAGTGACTTTGGTATCTAATCATGTCTAACAGCAGCTGTTAGCGAGAAGACAAGAAGGGTACCAGCCTATTTAGAAACCATTCCTTGCAACCTGGAACTAGAATTAATGAAAACATCTCGGATTTTGATCGTAGAGCAAGTTCTCTGCATGCTTGCTGGTCTACTTGCTACTGCTGTGCAGGCTTCGCTGTCAGAGAGGACAACGGTTATCAATCACGTCAGAGCACTTTAACAAGGCAAGCAAGCTACAAACACCTCGCAGAATTTATGTCACTAGGGAAGAGTCATTAATTTGGATTTCCAGCTTCCTGCTCAGGCAAAATTAAAAAACAAAATATTGAATATAGAGTCATTTGATTTAACGCACGCAAATAGGTAATTGAGTATATATCTGCTGACCTTCCCTAAGAGGAAGGGCATAAATATTCCAGCTTGGTTTTACAAACAAAACCAAGTCTTATTACAAGAAAAAGGCAATTTAATTATTTTTATATATATATATTTGTTCACCTTGGTTTGCTAGGAGAGAGATTGATTCCTTTGTTAAAATTATGTTTGGAAGGGGGAAAGGACTTTAATTTGTATAAAGTGCATTCCGGGAATTAACATTCTCTCTGTTTGAAGGAGAAAATTGTGCCATTAGATTTCATTGATACTAAAATAAAAAGGTTGTAAGGGTTTTTTTCAGTGTGTTTTGAGGGAAGGAAACAGGTGAGTGTGTTAATCAAGGCTACTAGTGGTGGCAGGAAATCAGATTTTGCAGTGCTCTACCACGTCTGTGTGTACCCTTGTTTGTGTTTTCCGTGTATGGGGATGCACATGAATAAGGCCTACAGCTTTATTTAGATATCCTAGTGGTAACAATGGCAAGGCTTTGCTAGTGCCGCTCCGACACTCCTAAATGCACATTAAAATTAACAAACTGAGTTCCATGCACAGACCGTAAGTTCTTACCCTTCCCAAATACAAAATATCTACTTCCAGATCTCTGAAATCTTATATTGACCCAAATGAAGATCTTTCCTAGCACCTTTTCTCCTGTCTTCTGATATCCCCACTCCTCCTCCCTCTCATTGAAGTGTAGTACCTCAACTGAGTACTGTAAGGACAACTCTGGAGATTTATTCCTCTGTCTTTCTGAACCAGCTTCAGCAAGGTTTGGTCCAGCTTTCTTTTTCTTCAACAAACCCTGCCTTTGTTACCCAGGAAAATGAAGGGCCTTCCGTGTGGGACTACTGAAAGGCTTCACCTATTTTCAAGCCCTAATGGTCAGAGGGACTAGCTGAAAAATTCCTTTCTCAAGACAACCAAGATATGCGAATCTCAGCAATTCTTCAGCAACTTCAGCTGGGGTCCCTTTTTGGCTAGAACAAAATCTTGACTGCATTTTACTATTCAGCAGCTTGCACTGAATTAAAAGAAAATAAAAATCTACAAACCATATGGAGGAAACACGGATTAATTGGTGTAGGAAGCTCACGTTATGTGGACGTGCTTATTAGAAAAAGGCTGAATTAGAAACACTGCTTAGCTGAAACAGCTGACTCATGTTGCTACAGATTGAATCGAGTCAAAAGTACTTTGAGGCTAATGAAAATCTGTCATTCTACCAGTCCTAAGCCAAGAAATATTTATATATTATCACAAGCTTGAGTCTTGCATAAAACCTCAGTTGGAAGTTAATTACTCTGAATTTCTCTGAGGCTTTGGGTTGACCTGGCAATTCTGCCATACAGAAATGCAACAGATGTCCCTATACAGAGCTGTCTGGGCTCTTGCTATGCCCTTACATCCAAGAGTCCGCTTTGAGGCAAAATAAGGAGAAGGAGTGATCAAGAGGTACGTGAATGACTGTGAAACACAGAGCAGCTCACAAAAGAGAGCTCTTCCCAGGAGGAAGGAGAGGATAATTAGAGTTTAGTGAGAGTCATTCTCTTCTCTTTCAACACAACTCATAAGGGATACACGTTGATTATCAAATAAAAGAGGATAATACATTGCTGAGAGAGCGTACTGTGCAAATATTCATTTGAAAATGTTTACACTACAAATTTAGCTCATTTCCTACATATCTATGCACAGATGGTAATTTCTTCTGATTCAAAACTCATTGAGAAGAGGGGGAAAATACTTATAGAAACGATAGCAAATTCAAATCTCTACCTAATAGTATTCCCCAGGTTTTGTTTTCTGAATTTCCTTCCCTCCTTTTTCTCCAGCTTTCCTTCTATGACATGGCAATTGCCGTTGCCCACTTCAAGACTTATAGTGGCCATGTAAAACCAGAAACAATTGCAACATATTAACTACCAGAAGATTCCAAAGTAAATTTTACCCTTTAAGGAATTATGAAAAGCGAAACACTTGTCTTAATCCTTAAAAATTAAAATCTCCTTCTAATTGTACATTATTTCAATTAGTTACAAATTCTAAGCAAAGCCATCTAGCAGTTTCAGTTACACCTAGAGTTTTACCCCTTAAGCTCCAAGTCAGTGGCAAGACGTGCATGGGAAATGTAAACTGTTGGATACTTTTCCTGGCAAAGTCAAACACATACTGTAAATTAGTAATTGGGTAAGAGTAATCTGTTTAAGATTAATTTGTTTACATTTTAATTCTTCCATAATTTATTCCTCCTGTACAACAAATAAGATCCAATCACATAGTTGACAGCTGTAGCCTGAAACACCCAAAAGAAATGATGGCGAGAACACACTTGCTCCACTGACTCCAAGAGCTATCCCCCCTTCTCCATCCAAATTACTAGATTAGTACAATTGAAAATTATTCTAACATTTAGTGTAAATAATAGAGCTATTTTATATCTGTACAACTGCTTCCTGAGTGCACAGGTGCAGGTCACACTTCCAAGCTTTTCTTCATGACAATAAGACTTTGTAGAGGGTACTAAAGGTTATAGCTGCACAGAAGAAACCCAACTCCAGAGGATGAGAATTCAGAGCGAACATCAGGGAAGTTGCCAACAATATTGACGGTAAGGCTTAGTTCTGGTATATTTTAACCTCAAACATTCCAATTTCTTCCATGCCCACTAATAAAAAGTCAAGTCCAGTGCAGAGAGCAGGGTAAGAAAGTGTGGCAGACAACATATAGTGACACTCAGAAAAGGACCTTTTTCCTAGCACAATGAACTACAGTTTCCACTCTGCACTCCTTAAGTATCCCATGCTCATTTCAGGGCCTCCAGTGAAAGCACATGGAAGTGAAAAATATTATTGCTGAGTTAGGACAAACAGCCTTAGCAGCGGGACAGCGTGCTTTGGAGGTCTACGCCATAATGCTTTGAAAGTTCTCCTGAAGACTTGAAGGAATAAAATGCATGTAGAAAGAATTTACTTGAGCAGCAGCCCTCATTTCCGCCGTGTAAAACATTTCACAGCTTGTCTCATTATAACATTTGTAAAAACACTGTCTGAGAGCAGTGGTGCATAAATGAATTATTTAAGTTTTGCTGCAAATCACCCTGATCTTGTGTGCAGCTTCTTAATGCACTCTAAGTGAGCCCTAGGAGGCAAATCATAGCAGACAAGGGGTGTAATGTAAACCAAGTTTTATTAGCCACGAAACTCCACACTACAACATTTATTAAGACAGTGCATTTAAATAATTTTGATTTGGTAAATAATAGCCAACATTGTGTCTATCCTCCCTAGTTCCAAAGGCTTTTTTCCTTAAAAAAACCCCAACCCAAACATCAAAACCAAAAGTAGCTGTTTATTTTCTTTCCAGTTCTGCTAATGTAACGGGTCCTCTCTATTTTGCAAATACTAATTTTCAACAAATCACCATGTGTTGCAAACAGTCTGCAGCTCTCTAGCCTTAACACTTTGCAGAAAAGTAAAAGCGCATTAGTATGTTATCATCCACTCCTTATCAGCACGAGCTCTGTGGTCCCTACTGCCCCTAGCAGCCTGGGAAACACATGCCACCCACAGCTCCCTTTCTTGTCCTCAATAAACAAGACCCAAACATCCTTCTAATATTTTCCTGTTTTAGGCAGTTGCATCTTGTGCTGCTAACACGGAGCAGACCTTCAAAACCAAGACTATTTCTGCCAGAGCTCCATTTTTAATATGCTATGAAATTTAAAAGGCAGCTTAGCAAATCCTTCTTCCATACCTCTGCCCTTACCTCATTAATTGAATCTCAAGAAAAACCTAAGCACTACCTCACATGCTGTACGTTTATGACACAAATCATCTCCTTGGTCAAAGATAAAAGATAAGTCCAAGTCCAAGTCCAGACAGACAATAACAATAAAAAAAATTAAATATAACGAAGTAACTCAAAGGGCAGACGCTCACTGATAAATATTTAATGCTCTGATAGAGCTATTTGGTTATTTGTAAAATGCAGCTGGTTTTCCTTTGTGTGAGTATCTCCCCTGCTCTCTCCAGCTTTGGTTTGCTATAATAAAAAAAAATTAAGAATTGGTAACTTCTCCATGTGCCTTCAATGCTGAACAAAGAGGTGCTTCAAACTAGCCATGTGAAGCTATATGGGCTTGTAGCAACAACGTCCAAGTCCCCTGTCCCTCCCATCACTGGAGGGAGCACAGTTATTGCATCAGGACTCCTACATTGGGTGGGATATTATGGTGGTACAAACAACACACCAGCCACCCAAACAAGCAAAGATTTGTCTCTGCTGCTCTGAAAAGTTGTAGAAGCTTCTTAATACTCTTCACTCTCCAGAGAGCTGAATCCCAGTTTCTTTTCTCAGAAATCACTTGTCTTTTATTTTCTTCTCCAGCACTGGGAAAGTAGCCAGCTGAAGATCTGGTGCCTGAGGAATGAAGAAAAAACTAGCAGGTTTAGGCATGAGACCCCAATTAGCCCAGAGTCATGTGGTGACTCTCACTGAATCTTCTGGACCTTCCAGAAGGTGGGACACAGAGCCACGTGTGCAGAAATGTGTTTGTGGAGCAAAAGGCTTTTCTCTCTCGTTGGCTTACTTGAGCATCTCTCACCAAGTAAGCTCTGAGCTCCAGAGATGACTAATATTTGACAGCCCAGCTCTTTCTGCTCTCACCAGTGTTCAGCAGCAGAAACAACCATGCTGGTTCTTTCAAGAAAAGGGGCAGAGTTTAGCCTGAAATTCTGTAGCTTTTTTTTTTCTCTTTCCTTCCTCCTTTTTTCTCTTGCTAGAAGAATCCATTACGCTACTCTCCCTTTTTTTGTGAAGGCCTTTCTATGAGCAGCTGCACAAACAGGATAACCAGATTGAGACATTTAAACTGAAGAAAGCAATAATTTTTTTTCTAACTGGAAACTTCCTACCATTTTTCTTCTTAAGTATTTACATTTTCCAAAGCAAGAAGGTAAAAAAAGTCTTTATACATTTATTTGACTTTTTTTTTTTTCATCTTGCTTTTTTTTAAATGTCCCACTTGTGAAAAAGGGTAAACCTTTTTCTGCAGAAAACATTAATTATTACAGTGTGAATTTCTAGTTTATTGTACCTGGAATGGAAGCCACTAGAGAAAGATTTAATAAAATTAGGCAGTAGACAGTAAAAGTATCAGAGAAGCAAGCCTTCTCTGCAGTAGGATGCAACAGATGTTTCAGAGGAATGAACAAGTTTCACTTACAGTCCAGATGTGTAATATATACAAAGAGAGCAATGGGAACCCAAAGGAAAAATGATGCCACTTATAGCCATCCATGAAGTGATTATTTTCCTATTGAAAGGAGCAATCAAACAGTTGTCCAACTACTTAAAACAAGAGATGTTCATCTTTCAGCCATCCGCAATTGAAGAGGTGCTGCTGAAACTGGCCTGGGAATCCAGCAGCTTTAGAGGGGATATTGACCGAGAAGAATTTGCCTTCACTATAAAACAATCTATTGCTTTCCATTCCTCTTCACTACCAGGAAAACTAAACTGAACCAACTGCTGATGTATGGACACAACATATAACTACAGAAAGTGGCATTTTTGACATCTGAGTTTTCTACTCTTACTCCCCCTGTTAAGAACTATTTCTATGAAATGCAAGGGGTACAATATTTGATGCTCAAATATTAAATATTTCAAAGTTCAGAAGAAAAGGGAAGTATAAACAAGGAGATGATGAAACAGTCATCATAAAATATGGTAATAATCCCTTCAATGGCCTATCTTGCTGTTGTAATTAACTAGTAATATATTCCTCCCATGTTTCATGGTGTTTTACTGCCTTAATATATATCTGGAGCTCTTTAGCAGAATCAGCATAACTCAATCATCTTTTTCCTTTGCCATCTAGAATGACCAAGATCCATATCTACGTAGAGATATTCTTAGTTCCTATCTTACGAATCCATCACGCTTTGATCATTTATCAGAAGAATATACAAATTACCCCACCATGTTCAAGACTTAACTGCTGTATCATTTATTGAGCATGTTTCCTGATACACAGCCTTGATAGTGCACTGAGTTAATAGGTATATTAGAGTTTGATAGTTGAGTCTGTGTTATGTCTTCTAAGCAACTATTAGGCGGCACAACAGCTACATTTTATAAGCAATTTTACAAACCTCTCCCTTTCTCTAATGTTGTTGTTTGTAGAAAATCTGATAACTGGTATTGATTGACAGTTTTTCTAAGTGAGCGTGAGTAATCATGTCAGATTGAGTTACATTTTCTAAATGTTCCTAAAAATATTCTATTATCCTGATTATTGATCAAACAGTGTGTTTGGTTTATAAATTTAAGTTTCAGGAAGGCCCACCATCAGCAACTTCACAACCCCTAGTCAAGGACATCTTGAATATTCATATTTTGGGTTTTTCCCTGAAAGAAAATACATGTTACTTAACTCTTCGGGCTAATTTCATTTCTTTAAGTGCAAATCAGTTCCCAGAGAAATAACTCTCAGGGAGAAAGAAAAATCAGGTCCAGAAAGCTAAACTGATCTAAGTTGTGTTCTTAGTGATTTTAGACGCCTTGATATTCCAGTGCTCAGCTGGAAGACATCTCAGAAGGCCAGTAAGCAGTCATTCCGGTGGGCTTTCAAAAACCAGATCCTTTAAGATTTTCTCATTTAAATTCCTAAAATTCAGAACAGCAAAATTAAATTAACCAGTCACAAGTCAAAACTACGCAGGCACATCCTGCAAACTTGCTTTATTTTACTACAAATTTTGCTGAGTAACTGTTGGTCAGATCTGGACTTTGCCTCAAAATTGGCTGCATTTTATGAAACCCCAAGCCCTCAAATATTATATCTATGTTGGTCTTGAATCCTCTCTTTGAGTTTTCCCAAATGAAATCAGTTTGACTCTGTACATATGCAGTGATCCTTTTCGGTGCAGTCCTAACGCATGCTGAAGTCAGAATTTCAGCTGCTTGCTGGTCCTGCAAGCACAGGAAATACGCGTAGCACCTACAAAGCTGATCAGCCGACGTAGTCCATTTTAAAACATTGCTTTCAGACTATTACAGTCACGTGGAAGTAAGTTCTCCAAATTGGAGGTTTTAAATTCAGGTTTTGATTTTGGGGTTTCCGTAATCAGAAAAATATTCAGGTGGAAGCTGAGAGGTATAACATCAATGGGCTAGATCACCACACCAAGTAAATTCCATGAGAACTGGGGCTATAGACATCTCAAAATAAATGCATGGCTCTCCACATTACTTTGCTTTTCTCATGCTTAAAAATATTCTTCCAACCACTTAACTGTTTCATGCTTTGAAATAAAAGCTTGAAATTTGTCAGCAGCTGTTTTGGCATTAAATAAATGCTTTTTGGTACTTCATAAAAATTTACCTAAAGTTGGTAAAGTTTAGGGACAAATACTAACCTAATAATAATCACACCTAATCAAAAATATTTCTTCAACTTTAGCAGCTAAATTCTCTCCTGCCTGCATGTCCAGTGGGTCAGTTTCCGTCTCAAGCTGCAGAGACAAAGCAAGGTTTTCTTTAAAATTTCCAGACATGGACGTGAGAAAACATCTCCTGTGATCTCAAGGATCTCCTCCTCACCGCTGCCATTGTACTAGCTACATACACTTCAACTTCTTCGCCAGTGAACAAGATTCCCATAAATCACAGCCACTTTCTCTTCATAATCCTGATTTATTCCTAGAGAGTCAGTTGTACCCTGAATCCAGCAAGCATGGAAAAAATATTGTGACTCTAAGAGAGGATCACAGAGCAGACATGCTAGAAAGGCTAAATTAACTTCTCCATATTGGCAAAGATACCACATTTAATATAATTTTTGGCATCCAGCTTTAGAAATATTTTAAGGCAGTGTATAATGGCTGTGTAACTGTGTAATTGCATATCTTTATGAATATTAATTGAACTTTATTAGACAGCATAATATAGATGTGCTTTTTGAACAAAATAAAAGTTATTGCCCTGTGTTCGACTTTCCACCTCAAAAGTTCTCACTAGCTAAACAATGCTCTTAGTTCAGTATTTAAAATTTCCACTGATTTCAGAGGATGAGAGGACTCACGTCAATGATGCACATTCTGAAAATCTCTCTGGCCATACGATGAAGGCATGCAGTGCTAGAAATATTACAGATGGAGCATTCTACTCACACTGATACTACCAATACAATCTACCTCAGCTCACACTGATGTGCCATGAGCCTACTGTGAGATAATAAACTCTGGCCAGTGTACAAAAATGCTATTAAAAGGTCTATATTTATCGCTCAGTTTGCCTAAAGTAAAAAAGTAGGTGCTCAGTCCAGCTTAGTGCTCCATGAATCACTGTGCTAATTTAAAAAAAAAAAATCTATGAAAACCTGGTACTACAAATATTTCTGAATACGTGTCCTCACATTATTTTTAAAAAATAATTTATTTTCGTTAAAATGAGTAATTTAAGTATCTAAGAACTTAACGTAGATACAACATTAAATACTAAAATATTTACATTTTATCATATTTCTTTTAGAAAAGACTATTGTTAGCATAGGAAAACACTCTGAAAAATCCAAGGATCATAGAATCATAGCATGGTTTGGGTCAGAAGGATAGACTAATAGGGTTATACATCTACAACTTACACCCATCAATGTGTGAGAAATTGTGTAGACAAAAACGTTTCAGAATAGATGCGACAGCATTTATATATCTACAGCACATGACTTAGCACATATCGGAAAGTGTTCCTAAAGACTTAAGAGACACGGCGCTAGTTCTTTTGCAAAGCAAGAAGAAATCTTTCTACTAAAAAAAAAATAAAATACAAAAATCTTCTCAATGAGTTCACCACATTTCAGAAAAATCTAATCTAACGAATGCAAGCCCTTTTGCAGAAACAGTATTTGGAGAGATCAGTCAGTATTTCAGGAAAGAATTTCATGAATGGCCTTCATAAAAATGAAAGAGAATACCACAGTTCCCTGTTACACAACTCTTACTCTTCTCATTTTCCGTCCTTCCTTTATTTGGTGGGGGGTTTTCTCCCTCTTTTATAAAGGTAATATTTCAAGGAATAATTAGGATACATTGGGCTGTTATATCTCCTTTTTGACTATTGCACATTGACTTGTCTATGTGTTCTGTCACTTTCAGCTTTAGTCTCATTGGAAAGGCAGCCTGTGTCCAACCTGCTGCCCCGTCCCCTCACCTGTGTGTTCCCTGGCCTTTCTGAGCCACATTGAAAATATAAGGATGATTGACCATTGCTGATGAATTGGGATTCTTGTAAGTCAACAAGGAGAGGATGTATGAGAAGGTTAATGTTAGTTTTTGAGCCTGGTTTGGTTTATTGTATTTCTATGACACCTAGTTCATTAGCACAGTTTTTCCTATAAGAGCCTCAGGTTACTTGTTCATAATGTTGTTGGGGGAGACGAGAGAACGTGAGAGATGATCTGAAATAGAAATGCCCAAGAATTAACACAGAAAATTGTTCTCAAATATAAACTGAAAAATACTGTGAACAATTTTCATAAGGGTTTCAGTTTAATGTTTTGCATATTCAACAATATTATTTTTCTCAAAGAAAAGGGAAAGGGGATTTTTTTATTAGGAAATAATGATTAAACCTGCTGTTGCTGCTCTAATTATTTTGACATCTCTAGAACCCACGTGCTAATTGTGACTAAATTACAGGTGAAAAAAGGCAAAAGAAAAAATTATGAATAATTTTTTTTGGTGTGGCTTCACCTGGAATGAAGACAAAGCAAGTGTGACCTCACAATTTTCTGGTGTTGGGAACTGCTTGCCAGCCTCCAGCATTGACACACCTATGTCAACTCATGCAATTCGAATTAAATGAATTGAGTTATTCCAGATTTGTATACTGTAGCTAAAAGTAAAAGATGGCCTTTCAATGACTTTTACAAGCTTCACTGGAATGTGGACCTGCCACGTTTACAGGAATCTGATGTTTTCACAGCTAAAGTACAGGAATAACAAATAACAAAAGGTACATATGGGTCGTCATATTTGTGCTTCAAATATTTGGGGGCTTTGTCTTTTTATTTAACTGTATATAGTTCCATGAGGCTGAAGATTAAAATAATGCAAGACCCATTGTTTTCATGGTATTCAAGTTCTGGGCCAGCAGGAAAATAGTGAAAAGTCCAAATACTGCCCTGAAGAATCCCTTAAGATTCTGCAAGATGTAAAATCCACAAGGACGTAGACACACGCTGTCAATTTAAATGACTCTCAGATATAAAATGCTAATAGTCCCTGGGCATAGAAATGTATTTTTGTTAGCTAGATTTCAAAGGATCAAGGTTGACAAAAGTGAACTTGTTTCCTCCTCAGAGAAACTTTCTTCAAGGAAAAGAATCTTCAGATTTCAACATCTACTGGAAAATACAGACTTCTAAATGTCTGAGGGACAGATTAGAGTGTATGATTTAGTGTCACATGCTAAAAGCGTGTGTTGCCTGTGACTCTTTAAAAAAAAGAAAAAAAAGAGAGGGAAAAAAAGAATTTTTCCCCAAGAATGGTATGTTCCAAAATTGTAATTTGACTGGAACCCAAGCAAGAAGTGACATGCAAAAGTGACAAAGCAAAAATGAAAACACTCACATGCACAATCTTTCAGAAGAAAAGTTTCTCAAGGGAAGTTTTCTTGGTAGATTAAATTTAAAACTTGGAGAAGTTTCATTTTGAATCTTAACCAGAAGTATTTTCAAACTTCATTTGCCTTGCTTGCCATTTGGGAGGGCAGGATCTATCCATAGAAGAAGAAACAGACTATGCGCCAGGTCATGCTTGCAATTAGCTTGCTAAGATTAACTGCTGGTTTGTCCAGAAGATCCACACAATACAATATTTAAGTCCTTTGGATGGAGGAGAATTCTATCCCTAGCAAGTTTATTCTCTGTATTGAGTATTATCTTCATTGTAACTTGGTAGAACTCATGTCCAAATATCACTGAGGCCAAGGTCTTGGCTGGAATCTGAGTACAATGGGGGACTTACACGGCTATGGACACCATCTATGGGCACATTAGACAGGACTAAAAAACCCGCACATTTTTAAGAGCATAAAATCTCCAGGTTTTAAGGTATAAGCCACATTT
This sequence comes from Neomorphus geoffroyi, assembly GCA_033558235.1. NCBI lineage: Eukaryota > Metazoa > Chordata > Aves > Cuculiformes > Neomorphidae > Neomorphus > Neomorphus geoffroyi. Next base: position 88,975,129 of record JAUMJM010000005.1, read on the forward strand.
TCTCTGAGAAGTTGAGAAGAAAGTTTCCTTCCAAGTAGGTTAATTTGCAGTTGTGGTGGGGAAAGAGAGGATCTTCCCCATCTCTAACCATGGTAAAGTGCTTCACCTAACCAACTCTGACCACACAAGCTACCTTTGCAGGTTCTAAAAAGAAACTGTCATCTCCAAACAGCAATATGTTCCCTGTACTGGGCTGAACTGCCCAGAAGAAGTACTTCTTTCTCTTACTGATACAGGATGAACTCTAGACAACAAGGTTTTACCTCACTTACAGACAGGCAAGCTAAATCCCACCACTGTGGGGTTTACTGCTGCTGCCTCCACCACTGTGCTTGCACATTAAGGCAATTTCCCTCTTAACGACACCCACACAACTTCACAGGTTCAAAGAGCTCTCCTTGTAGAGAAGCAATAAAATAGAAGTGATCACAGGAATAATTTGGATCAGTGTTAACACTGCAAACACATAAAAGTTTGCCCCTTAGTTTGAAGCTGAATCTAGACAAATTCAAAACCAAACAAGGCAGTAATTGTAAATGATCAGGATAAATAAAAACTCCGGAAAGGTACAACAGGTCCTCAAAAATTGCATTCCCATTACTGCTCGCTGAAGTTCTTAAGACTGAAATCTCAGCTCAATGCACGGTTTTGGCTGTGTCAAATAAATTACTGGCTGAGACTCTTAAACCCTGTGTTAGACAGTAGGGCAAACTAGATGATGATTAACAGTACCTTCAGGCCTCACAATCTCCAAGCTGAAAATACACGATGAGGTCAAAATTCTCAATTGCTATCCCTGCTTCTTCCTCTCTCTGACAGAATTCCGCACCAGAAGGATGTAAGTATGAGCAGAGGATGGGGTAAAAGGGAGAGGAGAAAGGGGGTAAGAAAAGGGACTTACATATCTAGGTGATCCTTGGGTGTGCTGTGCAATGGGCAAATGCACAATCAGAAAGAGCTGTGGGGATGCCAAAAGGAAAGAGAGACTCCACAAGGTCTCTTGGGTAAATCCATACCCGAGTTTCACCACAGCAACTGCAGGGAGAACATGGCCTAATTCCTTCCACAGTCAATGTGTGTGCAGGTGTGCTAAAGCGAGAGATTTCTGCTGCACGACACCGGTGACACAATCTGGGGAAGAAAAGAAAAGAAAAGGAGAGGAAAAATCAATAATAACTGGACATTCATTTAAACAAATACATCATCCCATAAACAGAGCAGCAGCTTTCAAATGTAAACAAGAAAAGGTGAACTTTGTTCAAATTATGTCTCCAGCTGTTTTGTGTTTCAAGACTGTGCGCCACAGCTGGGCTGATGAGTTCTGAATCCTGGGAAAAGGGGAAATATTTAACCTAACTTAAACAGAAAGAAGCAAGCCTCAATGGTGAGAGATAACAGGTGGGAGTCGTGCTCTGCTGCTGTGCCTGGAGGGTAAAATCTGGCATGCAGAGGTAGCTTCAGAACAAAAGTCATCACAGCTGCTGTTTGCTGTTCTCCTCAAGTCCTACCCTATTTATTCAGCATCACTGACAGCACCCTAGCAACATTAGTTTAAGTCACCATCAATTGTTACAAAATTAGCTCATGGTCCTGAAGCCAGAGCAAGATGCGGGCGACATTATCTGCACGTCTGTGCTTCTGTGTGTCTATGTAAAAAATGCACAGTTAAAATGTGCATATAAGCCTCCCACTCCCTGCTGTAATACTGGGGTGGCTGCAGTGAAGCATGGGTTATATTTTTTCAATTCCCAAGTCTAAAGTCCACTCACAGAATGAAAAAAAAAATTAAGCACAATCTCCATCCATATTTGCAGGGCAATAGTGTTAACATGAATAATCGTCATTATTCTTAGCATGGGGGAAAAATCTGATGCAAACTCCCTACCTCTTAGTTCTGTCACAGCTTTCTTTGTCTGTAGCTTTTTTTAATGTCTTACTTTTAAGACTGCAGTGGTCCTCTGAGTCTTGAGCTTCTTTCTCAGGCACTGAAGTCAAACTGCTCATCAGCAGAGTGACAAAGTATGTTAAAATTTGGTGATCAAGCCCCTCATGCAGGCACAGCAGCTCCCACTTCCTGTGCCATCACCACACAACACATAACATGCAAAACCTTAATCCACCACAAATATGAGATGTTTGCTGTTATGGATTTAAAACGACAAAATGGAATACGACAATTACTGAAAAGAAAATAGTGTTCAAACCATCACAGCCTCAAACTAACACTGAACTTGTCACCACGTGCCCCTCCTGTTCTAATTTTCATCATCAAGAAAAATCCTAATAAATTTTCAGATACATTCTCTTCACTGAGAAAGAAAATGCAATAGCCCAAACCCAGCCCCCTTCCAAGCCAATGGCAAGAATCCAAGTAGTGTAAAAAAAATGTGGGCAGCAACGTGCGGCCTCTTTTTAGTATGCAACATCCAGCAGGATTTATCTCTTTTCCTGGGGCCCTCTCAGGACCACCAATATGGACGCAGACGCCAGTTATTTAGCAACAAAGAGGGATCAACAAGTAAGAAAATTAGTACGATGGCAGCTTCAATCACATATTAGAATTGCCTAGTATGTCATTTCAACTGCACAGCAGATCCAGAAGACTCGCATCAGTGCTTGTATAAATCACATAACGAGTAGGAGGCTTTCAGAAGTGGATCTGCAGGGGTGCTTCTGTACTCCTAGTACTATTAGAGATTGCGTAAGAGGATGAAGTTAAAGCTTGAACCAAAATTTAGAACTAAATCCCTCTTGTGCTGACCCTTACGGGGGCCACGAGCAGCACATACGCACTTTCCAGGAGAAAGAACTAGATTTTAAGATCCAAGCACTAGAGAACAAGGCAGAAAAACACCTTCAAAACTTGTGCCAGTACATTTCGGTCAACCCAGACCAGTCACTGAAGAGGGAGGTGAAGCTATAGCCTCACTTGCTCCCAAATGTCCCTGAGCATAAATACTGTGAATCTGACTGCCCCTTGTTCTCTGCATGCAGGAGAGCAGCCAGGATCTTGCACACAGCCATTACTCCTCCAGTCATGTGGGAAAAGAGCAGTGCCTGCTGAACGTGGGCACTCCTTAATCTCCTTCATAAAGGTCTGCCCCTCAGAAACACTGCTCAAGCTGCTGCTGAAAACCCCAGCTGGGATATGAGCTTTACTGGACAAGATATTCATTGTTCAATTTATGGCTTGACTGTACTTGAAGAAATGTATTTCACTTCAGCATCAGATGAGCTGGATGAAGGGAATCAAGGGAGGAGTTCATCAGAGGGTTTCTTTCTTTATTTGATTTGTTTTCTGCATCACTGAAATGAAGACGTTTGTCTAGCTCAGTGATGGGTAAACATGTTTGCTTTTCCCCGCATGTCATTTTTTCACCAGCAGGATTTACAAATTCTAACAGTTGCGCTTCTGAAGGAGATACAAAGGCACAAACAGATGCAGAGACAAGAAAGGGGAGGAACATTTTCTACCTGTCAGGAGCCAAAATTCGTTCAGAGTTGCTGTCGTATAACTCCACAGTAACCCAAATGCCATCAATCGAGGCGTACTAGTAAAAACCAAGGCAGAATTCAGTTTCACTCAGAGAAATAAAATAAATAAGAAGAACCTATAGCCAGAAATTCCAAGATCAGAAGAAAACCTACTGTTACATTCACCGTACCAACAGATCTCTGTGACAAGGCTGTTTCATAGGAGAGACTTATTACAAGCAGCAACTGACAAAGCAGGACAACACAGCAGTTTGAGCAGCATGTGCTTTGTTTCACTGCCAAGTACCAGGACTGTCATGAAACCAGGAGAGGGAGTCTCTCCGTGGGTGAGGGACATCCCTAATGAGGTTTGGTCACTCTTTGTGAAACAGTCAACCTTGTCAACCTACAACACTCTGCCAGCGCACCATCTCATGTGTTATGATTCAGCTTATTAATGCAGATACACTTCCATACATGCACTTGTGAGCGTATTTTTTAAAAGCAAAACAGGATTTACCATAGAGATATAAAGAAGTTACCATAAAGAAGTGACTTTGGAGGCTTTCTAAAGTATGTTCAAAGTAACCAGTCCCCCATATAACCTGAAATCAAAGAGTGAAAACCTGCCAGAAAGGATATTAAGACTCTCTTGATTGTGAAGGCTCATAAAATAAATGTGTTGGTTGTTATGGATTAAAGTGTGTACCAAAAAGATGAAGGAACACCTAGCATCTGGAGTCTATATTGTAGTCTCTAAAATTCCTAATAGATCTGTGTCAAAAAAAGATATACTGAGATTAATAGGCTAAAATGAAAACATACCCTTCAAGATGAACAGAAAAATGTTCAGCCAGAAGTAACACAATCCTCAGCATCTATGCACATCCAAAATTCACGGGACTGTCATTTCTCTATGTATTTAATTAATTTCTGACCTTAATATTTATCTAAGTTGAACAATACTTTAACTTTCATTTCATTGCAAATTCTGGATTATGGGAAATTAACAAAACCCAATGTGCTCCTTGCTTTCCTCAGCACTCATGACCTCCACAAGAACTGATTACATCAGTGCTTAAAGGTGAGTTCCTGCAGCTCTCCACAGAAAATTTAGGAAGAGACCAGTAGTAGTATTTCAGGAGGTGAACCTTCCCCAATTGACCTAAAAGCACCTTAAAGGTTTCACTATGCCTTTTAAAAGAGCCAAGTTATGAAGAGAAATTAGCTCCAGTGACAAAACTTGCAAAGTATGTCCCCCTGTTCCGACTGCTTTTGAAGGAGAATAAGATATTGTGTTACGTGGTTGGCAGCATCACCAAACACAGTTTCAGAGCTGTTGTCCACCACCAAGAAATAAATTCTCTGCATAGCCAGTTATTTCCCTTTACCACTACGCAGAACTAGACAGTCTTTGGCACTTCAGCCTGTTCATACAACTCTGACCAGACAGCATGATCTGTAAGGGAGACATAGAAATCCTTTAGGGCCAAATTCACATATCTAGGACCACATCTGTACAGAAGAGTCTTTTTAATATAAGCCAGAATTAGTATCTCCATGTTCCTTTCACATGGATCTTCCCATGTAAATGCAAGACAATGATACAATGGTTGCTCTCCGTACTCTGTTGAAGGAATTGTTAATTTGGGCATCGACATTCCAAATTCGTTGCTGCTCGATAGGAGGAGGAGAGTCTTCTCCCATACCTGGTGTTACGCCATGAAGCACCTACCGAGGACTAGGGCTGAAGAACCATCAGCAAAACAAACAATGCTCTCCCAAGCTAGATGTGAACCTGTTCTGCCCAGAAAACTGCCACATACCAAAGACAAGGACACCAAGGAAAAGGCACCTTCCCTCTAACAGAGAGGCATCAGGGAACAGATGAGCAGAGTTCAGGCATACCCGATTCCTAAGGATGCTGGTCAGAAAGAGGCTTCCAAAACAGTAAAAAGAGGGGGTGCAGATGACTGTAGCAGAAAAAGAGGTGTCTTCTACTAACACCTGCAGGCTTGAGCTAACCAGGGGTTTCATCAGAAGATGAACCACACCTGTCTCCCAGTGAATTCTGAATGCTAGCTCCAGTTTTTATTAGGTTGTTTCTTCTTTTTCAAGCAATTTGTACTTGTTACAACCAAAGATTTTTTAATTTCTTTTCTCAAGATTGGCCCTCATAGTAATTTCTTTAAACATTGGGAAGGAACTCTGATTGTACATGTTTGGACAAGGTCTGTGGCACAGTAAACTTTATTTTTATTTTTAATAACTATATATTGTACTTAATTACCAGCTTGTAATTTCTTTTTATTAGGTTTCTCTTCAAAATTCATTAGAATTCATGAAGTGTAACAATATTTCTGTCTTTCCATCTACTATGAAGACAATAACTGCCAGAAACTGTGTGTAATGACTGTAGTGCTGTTTAAACCATTTACAAAATGAGTTCTTCCTACTTTCAAAATAGCTCAAAGGCAACTATGAGTGCAACTAATTGGTCCCCTATGAACCTGGTACACACAGATTGATAAACTCCACGAGGATAATTTTGGCAGGAATGACTGAATGGCTCAGAATTTCAAGTACTTTACATCTCTATGTTTTCTCACAAAGCTTTCTTAATTTTGAAAATCTAACTTCTTTTCTCTCACTCACTTGCTGGTTTTCTTTGCTTATTCTCTCTTCCTGTAATATGACTTTAGTAAAATAACTGCTTAGCTCCAAAGAGTGTTTCACCCACAGTAGAAAATGCTAGACACTTGTTTCTATTTCTTCTCATTTCAAGTCTATTCCAAATGTGCCAATAAGACACAGAAACAGTACATCTGGAGGACGTGCTAGAAAGACAATTTCTGCTATGTAGACAGTTCCATAGCAGTGCAGATAGTCCTTTTAACCCTATCTTCACAACTCCACTACAAGAATTTTCAGAGCGAGGGAAGAAAGCGGGGGCAAACTCTTGGCATCATAAACATCTCACTGCAATGGCACGCTCCAGTAAAAGTGTTTGCTGTACTGAGGTGGATCAGGAATTTCTTTGGCTAGACAAAAAGCTGAATTTAGAACAACAAACTGCCCTCTATGTGCAGCATTAGCATTCACAGAATCTTGTTTGGGAGCAGGGTGCAGCTTCAAGTACACAAGTACTACTAGAATTCTTTTTCTCTTGGCCGTGTCTTCCATTTATTCATTTGTTCTTTGCCTTTTGTTCAGTTCTTATCCTTCTGTTTTCACTAGGCACCTTGCTCCTAGGGAATGCCTGATGTCTAAATGTTTATGACTCCTTAGACTTTGAGATCCCAGGTTCTCAAGAAGATATGAAGCTTAAAAAAAAATTGACTCCCCTGTTTTGTTAGTGAAAGATACATCCAGTTCCCTCGTTATTTTAAAAAAAATCCACCTAAAAATCTCCCCAGTGAACAAAGTCATAGGAACTTGAAAATAAATGAAAAGTCCTGAGAAATTCTATGATTTCTCCCTCTCTGAAAAAAAAAATCACCACTTTTACAGTTCCTAATGATCAGAGATTGGACTTACATGTCTAAGTCACCTACACTACTCTTAACTTACTCCCTTGAAACTCCTGAAATATAGTGACATTGTTACCAAGCTTTAACGATGATAATGAAAACAAAGCTGCCATTTTGTATTTGGACTGATCAAAAAGGAGACCTGCATTACACATACAGCTGCTTACACTCGCTATAAAGGATAATTTTGCTGTATTAATTCCATAAATTTGATAGACCCAGCAAGGCTTCTACTGCATAATAGCTTAATTTTTCATTCTAATAATAACTGGCTGCCTGTTGAAATGAATGGGAGCAAAACCAAACATTTCTGTTGCATGACATGATCCATGACAGATGTACAGTTTAGGAGACCCTAGGGCAGGGTATTCCAAGCTTCTCCTCCCTTCACCCAACGGCAGTAAAAGCATTAACACGAAGAAAAGAGACTGAACTGTAAAGGAACTCCTAGGAAAATGACCCAGCTATCCTCTACTTAATCCACAACTGGCAATATGCCTGATTTAAGACTATGTTAAGCATCCAGGATTTTCTAAAGTGCTTGCAGACGGTGTGTACAGTATAACATATGCCTGTAAACTATAGAGAATGAAACATTCCCCTCTCAATCGCACACAAAGGTTTAGTGGGGCATTCTGCTGACTTCTGCTTACTCTATTTATGTTGAGAAAACCTCTTTCCTTTGGAACATACAGAAATAATTAATTGCTTGATTATTACAGTTTATTTTTGGTATCAGTTTCACACAGTGTGACATAAAAACATGTATCCCCTTCTTTTATTTTCTTAAATAAAACAAACCCTACACGCTTGAAGCTTGACAAATTTCAGTGAAAAAGGGGCTGCATAGTTTAGTGCCAACAAGTTACTCAGGCTTTATGTGAGTATTGATTTATCTGTTAAATGAAAATGAATAGCCACCATATCTACTGCATTGTTTTGCTGCCTCTGCAAGACAGAGCACCTTCTTAAAGAAACCCTAAGTAGTTTGAAGAGGTGAGTTGACAATGTTATCTTTGCTATCTTTAAGTGGGAAAAATCCACTTTCAGGGCCAGATATTTGCATTACCTTTGAACAAATGCTGTCAGGGGCAGGCGTGGGCTTTGTGCACACTTAGGATAGATTTTTAGTGTGGGGTTTTTGTTTGTTTAAATGGCATTAATAATCTTTGTGAGAAAAGTGTAAGAGCAAGAATTCATGCATAGTCCAGGAAAGTATCCAATTGCTGTGACAGAAGATAGCATGGTGATGAGATTCATGAGGGTGGGGGATTCTCCTCATGTTTAGTACCTGGGGTCTGTCAAAGGGTCATTCCTTTGTATTTTGTTGGACTGAAAAATTTCCTAATGGCTTCAGGTAAAGTGGCCATTAGAGGTTAATAATTCTGGTAGTGTCTGAGAGGCTATCAAGTTTGATATAAATGAAAACAGTATATCGTCAAAAACCCTGGGAGCTCAAAAAAAGATGGTAAGGGAACCAGACATCAGCCTATGAAAGACACACTCAGGAACAAAAACTGCACATGATGAATGAAAACAGAATGATAAACAGCAGCACAGCCTTCTGAAGCTGTCATTTACAAAATGTAAGTTGTTGCAACACAGTCCAGAAAGGGTGATCCCTGGCTGCCTAATTCAAATCTTCAGCTTTTACTCATCATCTGGGAGCATTAGGGTTCTGCCAAGGGATCTCGAGACGCCATGTGCTGGCCATCTGTACCAGGTTTCCTGCTCACATCCAAAGGCAAGCAGCAGAAGAAAAGCTAACTGATGACTGAACATCAGAGGTCTCTTCCTCAATAGGCACAGATGAGCTCAACATGGCATACGTAGATACATCTTCAGCCTACGAAAACCCTCCTCTTACTTGAAGTCTTAGATTCTGGTTTGTCACAAGTATGGTCGGGACCAACCTGTTCCTAACTAGGAACTGATGGATACTACTTAACAGAGCTGAAGTGGGTAGGCACTGTTAAGATTTGATCAACCAGTGGAAAGCACAGAAGAGAACTGAAATTCACAAAAGTGAACTGAAATTCACATAGCGAGAAACAAAAATAAAGACAGTCAGGAATCTGAGATTGATACTCTGGAAAACCAGAGGTCTCAGTCCTTCCTGAAACACTCTTTTACAGCTTGAAGTAACAGTATTAATATTTCCACAGAGCGTTAGGAAAGCATGGAAGCAAGTTAATGTGGTGAAAACCTGGGCCTCTGATTTGCACAGTAAGAATGCAAATAACCTTATTAATGGAAGATGCAAAGGAAAGAAGAATTTATATGAGGAAAGCAATCCTGCTTCCTCTTTCTGTGGTTGCAAACACTCTGTGATTGAGTGGTTTACTGCTAAAAGTAAGGGCATGTTAGAGCATACCTTAAAGAAGCTGGGTAAGATAGCACAGAAGTGAAACATGGCTTTGCAAAGAAAAACTGTCTTTCAAAACTTGTCAGCTTGCCATAGTTAAATATATGGTTAGAAGAAAGCTTACCCCAGCCTAGCTGACATGAAGTTAAATAGGTCCGCAATGACTGCTAAGTCAATTTTAGTAGTCAGTCGATTCAAATGTATCAGCCTTTATGTGAAGGTATCCTGTCTTTCTAGTGAAGACAGACACTAGGACTTACGCCAACTATAAGCCACAGCAAGAAGCTGTATAGAAACATGGACATACGTGTTGTGATTTGTACTGTTGAAGTCAGATTTTGACCTAATGGATCCTACTAATATCCACAGTGATACTTCCCTGATGCGAGGGAAGACAGGATAAAGGACAAAGAGGAAATTCCACCTTTCTGTTGCTGTTGGACTTCTGAGCACACTATCTCAGCTTATGTATTTTTTTCTGTGACTAGAATCAGAGACTGTTGCTGATCACATTAAATTTGGCTTAAAAGAGAACCTCCAAATCAAAATCCTACTCAGAGTGACTTAGTTTTCAAAGTAAGGGCATGAGTTCGAACATCTCTCCCAATACTTCTCTTTGATTCCTCTAAAATAGACAAATATGTTTGTTTCTGCATGAAGACTCAAGTGAAAACTATTGGCTTCTTCTCAAAGCCACTCTGAGCTGGGTGGTTTCTTTTTATTTTTCTTTTTATCTACCCCTCTTTCTGCATCCTTTATGTGAAGGCTTTGGTTTGTTATCTCTTCAAAGAAATCCCAACTATGACACTAATATCACACATTCCTGCTGGATATGTTATGCAGGACTGCAGCAAGTTATTGATGGAAAAATTACACTTTGTTGTTGTTGTTATTTCTGTGGAAGAACATGTAAAACATTGATTGCGGAAGTTTAACAGCTTTAACATCAGAATGGTCCTCACCTTTTTGTCTTGCAAAAAAAAAAAAAAAAGAAGCATTTTCCTATTTTAATTTTATGCATAAGTGCATGAATGCTGAAGTAATATTCACATGCTGCCAGGCAGTTCCATATGCCAGCTTTTTTTTCTTTCTGCATCTATACCAGTCTCAGGTAGTAAATGTGAAGCCAAATTACACATTGCCTGCATTTGCATACATGTATGCACATGCATGTGTACTTTTCCCCAAGCCAGTCAGTCCTCCCTGCTTGTCAGCTCAAACTGCAAAAGGAAAAACAAAATCTGCAAATCTGCAGTTATGTAAATCTCTTTGAAAACAAAATTAGTAATAAATTAAGCATAACCACAGGGCTTCATTCAGATCCCACCAGTGGTCCTTTATCTCACTACCACACTAATGCCTAAAAAGCTGGCTCCTTGATCGTGTTGGTCACTCTTTCGCTGCTTTATCCCCCTACTCCTAACCATACAGTGGCAGTAAATGGGGGGTGTTCTCTGCGTTCCTATTAGGAACCTCATTACTCCTCCTTTCTCTCCTTCTTGAATTAAAAATGTTTAAATTAGTTCAATATGTCTTTAACCTCTTCAGCATACTGTTGTCCGTCTGACTCACTTCCAAATTGAAGTGCATATATAAAAAAAAATTGAATCAGTTCAATGATTTTAAATCACTCTTCAATGTGCAAAGTAATTCAAAATTACTGGAGTGCTTCCAATTTTTATTAGTCCTTGAATTTGGAAGTGATCGAGTTTTTTCTGGGCATGTGCAGTGCACTGTGACTTAAAATTATTGCATCCATGCTTATCTTTATCATAAAAAAAACCAACCCAAACCCCAACAGATTTCACTTTACAGTAGAAACTGCAGAAGGGTACCACAAAACAATTTTAAAGAACAGAGTGGGGGTTCTATAATTCCAGAGGGTGTCAACCTGGAAAAACTCTTGCAGTTGTAAGGAAATTAAGAAACACCATAAAATGTTTGAACTGTTCTACATGCAGCTTGGACTCCCATTTTAATTGCTACAGCACTTTTGCATTTAATTACTTTCAATGTATCTAATTGCTCTAAATTTAGCAATTTTCCCCAAATCAATATGAGGACAGAATCAAAAAGGGCTGACTTTCTCCTTAAATCTTTCAGGTGCTTAGTGACATGATTAATCTTTATGCACAAGACTAGTCTTATTAAACTTTATATGCCTCCCCACCTGTTTGAGTAGTCTCAGTAAATGAATGCTACTTCCTTACTCACATGGGTAGATTTACTGGAGTCCTAGAGAAGATAAAAGGGCTGCTTACAGAAACAAGTATTAACAGTGTCAGTCAACTGTAGGATTTGGTACTGAGCTTATCTAATATTTGAAAAAAATAACCACACTACTATTTCTTAACAGCCTATTCTAACACAACCATTTCATGTCCTCAGTCTCCTTTTTTTTAGAGATGTAACAGTGAGAAAAGTAGTCCATTAAGCTGAAGGCCTTCCCATTCTCCACCATCATAACTGTAGAGTGAGGTATAAATGAAAAAAAACATGATGAGTCAATATGACCCCCATATGCCCAATAAATTTATTTGACTGCCTTGAAGGCTGTCTCTTAAGAGTGGGTATTTTTATAGATCTGGGAAAACCTTCCGGTTTCTTCATCTACAAAGCTTCACAGAAGCTCAGTCATGGACATGTAACACAAAACCTCCATCCCCGCTCCTTTTGTGTATTGTTAATGAAAACCCCACAAACTTTCATACGTTCCCTATAAATATTACAGAGAACAAATGCAACCTGAGCTCATGGGGATTTTCTCTGTGGGGAAGGGGATTGCAATCCCAAATAGGCCTGTTTGCTACAAAACTTATGTGCAGAGATGGCGTGGTTTAAGATCAATTACCTGAAACCAGGTGCCGAGCAGATGGGAAAAATGATTCATCTGGTATGCGCTCTATTCTCGCACATCTCACCTGACTCTCGGTGTGTCCGTGGCAGCTGCTGTATTGTGCACAAAAAGCTAACATGCCAATGGATTTGGCACCTTGGTCTCCTGTGTCACCCTATTACCCCACTGTCACTACGGAGTGAAAAGGAACTACCCCTCCTCTCACTGTAACTGTACACTTTGAGAATAATATCAGTATGCACAGAAAAAGGAGGTGGCTATGCAACTCGCTGAGGTGAGGTACTCCAAGTACTCACTAGAAATTAAGTGTTCAGGAAGGCCCCCTATCACAAAGCCCTACAGGTAACTAATTTATCACTCCCAACCCCAAACTTTGGAGCGGGACTTCAGTAGAACAGAGGCATCTCTTGAATGTGTTTGAGTGCGCATTGAAACATGCTTCTGGGAGGGAAAGGCGGCCAAGCCATGCCCTTATTTCTCACTGGGCTCCTGGGATCCTTCTCTCCCAATTAAACATCTGCCTAAGAGCTGGCCAGAAGGTATCTCAGAAAGCTGCTTTTAAAAGTAAACAACTCAGTGTCAAAGCTCTTAGCATCAGCACTCTGTGAAGGAAACAGAGTATTTACTGTGTCATATGAATTTAATATTTGATACATCCATCCACATATACCTGACTGTATCCTGCTCTCGTAATGGGGATGGACTCAATGATCTAATAGATCTTTTCCATTTCTAGCTACTATTATCCTATTATTAAAAGTAATGAGCCTCTAATCTAACAACTGAACTAATCAATAAGAAACTGAGTTTGTTTTTCAAAATTGCTTTAATTTTAAAAATACAGCATGTCCGTTCCCTGCTTCCTGCTTTTGACTGTGATAATAAAACTTTCAGTATGGCTAATGTAGTTTAGCTAAACAAATTAGACAACTGCCCCATTTAGGGGGAAGACAAAAGTTTCCATTAGCCATTCAGATGTTCCTTGCCTGGTCAGCTAACAATTTCTGCAAACCAGGCATGAGAAGATATATGACTTTAGGCTCATTGTGGTGCTGGGATATAATGATCTGCTACAAACCTACAAATAGTGTAAACGTGATCATGATTCAGTTGCCACAGTACAGTTACATGTTACAAGTCCATAGAAAATAAGCTTGCCAGTGTATTTTGGTCGAGGCACTAGGATGATTTTCAAGGCATCTGGGTTCAAATGTGAGTTGTACCTCATATTTGCTGTTTAACTTCGGACAAATCACTTCAACTGTCTCCCACAGAAGCAAGGATGAAAAGCCTCCCTTCCACACTTTTCACTGAGGTAGACTAAGCTCTTTCAGGTAGCTCTTACCAAAAGTACTACATACCTTTGCAATATCTTTACAATGCCAAGTCCAGAAGTTTCATGGCATTAGTAGGGATTGTTAGGGATATTACAGTAGGAACAGAAATAGAATTTGGTATATTAGTATGATATACTGCTGATTCATAATAATTTAATAAAATAATTCCAAGTGCTACAGAAAATATGCCCTTTTGGATAATCATTTTAGATTAGACACCTCAACTCTACATCAGCAAGAGATTTGGTGTGAAAAGAACAGATCAAAGGATTACTGCAGTTGGTGCTGAAGGCTCTACATCTATAGAATAAACACTTTTGGGGAGGTTACTTTGAACTAGATTTTATCTGACTCCTTGCACAAAATATCCCTACCACTTACATAGTTTTAAGACTGCAGAACAGTCAGTATTTTGGACCCTTCCTTCCCCATAAGGAGCTGGTACGTGGTTGGTGAGTACCTGGAGATCAGTTGCCGGTTCATTTTCCTTCAGATGAAATCTAATTTTTCACTACAACAAAATCACCATAGTCACAGATGAGAAAGTACAAGGAGATAAACTTGATTACTTGACAGATTATTATCTCCTTGTCATCATACTACCAACAATTCTCCTAGCTTCCAAGACTGGGAACAGGTTGCTCGACATGCTATTTTGAAGGCGGGTCACTGAAAAGTCCTCTAATCGCAGACAGGAAGGCAAAAGAAAAGACAGAAGTAGAAAGACCCTCCAGAGCAAGATGCTCTAGATGCATCAGTCATTGTCTTCAGACTTATTGTTTCCCCCCCTCCAAACTTACTGATAATTAAGTGCCTTCTCAAAGCGATGGATGATGGTCACTGTAGCAGTATTGACTTTCCCAAAGTTTTCTGTACTCTACATTGTACTGTGATTTCAACATGGTAGTGCAATGACATAACTTCAGACAATTGCAAATTATTGCTTCGTTACTCTTTAATGGTCTTCTCAGTAACATCCCACTGTTGCCATTAAAGTCTTCTGTGCCTCCAGATCTTTATTTTTATGTTGTAAGCATAGAAAATTCCTGTGACTGACATTTGCCAATGCCAAGATTTATATTTCCTCTCCACTAAATGTAAAAACAACACGACTGTAAGAAGAAAATGTCTGAGCTTGACATATAACCACCTCAAACTAAAGTAATGCTACTGAGAAGATGCATTAAGAAACCAGCCAAAACAGCAGTCTGTCTGGCATGAAAGACTGTCAACATATTGGAGCATGGGTGAAACCTTCTTTATCCTGGCTGGCTAGGCAACAGAAGACAGGCAACATGTACAAAATACATCAATCTTATCTTGCTATAATTTTTTGTTAAATGTTTGAGGAAATTATTAACTCATGTTCGCCTGTTGCAGATAGCAGAATTCTAAACCTTTTATTTATACATATAAACTTCCTTAATTTTAGAGAATTTCACTGTTTGAGAAAAGTATGATAGTTTCTAGAACTTTATAGTCTTACCTACCTAGATTATTCTGGAAAAGAAATATGTACCATTTTCTAAAAAACCCCAAATGCGTTACTGACAAAATAAGGGAAAGGGAGACAACTCCACACTGCTGTTTTGATAGAATTCTTCTGGGTAGTGTAAGATCGCATAAGCTCTTCTTCAATGAATTAACATTCAGGACTGCTAGATCATAAATACAATGTATGAAATCAGGTAGTGAGGCAAGTTAACTGTTCAGTCTTGCCCCTTGCATAAAGAACTGAGTCACAGCTTATTGGAAAAAGACCTAAAATGAAATAGTTGCAACAGCTTGCTTCTTGGGTTTGCAAACTCAAAGAGAAATGTAAAAATGTTGACAGCTGCAGAACTTCCAGGAATACTCTTAATTAAGACATACGGTACAAAGAAGGGTTAATATTGTTTGAAAGTAAAAGCTCTCATTCTAATAACAAGACCTCTCTCTGTGCACTGCTGGGTCAGCACGGTAATTAAGAAAATTGCCTTGAGTGCGCTTGTTTGGTAATGCTATTATCATCTTTTTTCATCTTTTAACAAGAGTAAACTACTTGAAGATGTCCCCATTTACTCTTCTTGCTTCTAGTAACCCATGAACCCATCAAGTCCATACTATGCTAGCATTTAATGGTCTAAATGAGTTACTTTATCATCTGGTTCACCCTGAAGTCTTTTACATATTTTTCTTGACCTTTAACCTTCTGACTATTATTTTGACAGCTATCATTAATGCAGTGTCCTGGGCAACCACACATTGACTAAGATGGATAGCAAGATGGCTAAGGAGTTGAAAGTAACATACACCCACTTTCATCTTCCTCTTGACTGAATCAAAAACATACAAAGCCAAATCATATGATGGGTCCCATGGAAGCAGTGGAGAATACAAGTCACGGTTTTAGTAAGTAAAGCTGAACAGAGAGAACAAAACAGGAGAAAAAAGTGCTCTTGTTGTAAAACAAATAAGCTATACAAACTGGACATCTAGAACTCTATAAATCTTCTAAGTTATGACTATTCAGCTATGAACTTAGATGAATCAATACGTAGTTAAAATGAAAATATTTTATACTAGTCAGTTAAAATATAGATTTGGCAGTAAATTTCATTCAAAAAAATCCCCAATCCACAAGACAAAGAAGTTGCTTATGTGGAAAGGACACAGTTAATTGGAAAGAAAGTTTGATACAACTTACTATTTTTCTAATAAGCTACCCCACTTCAAAGGCGAGCATGGCCCCTTCTGATCACTTGCATGGAACATCACGGACTGTGGTCCTGCACAATTGTAAGGTCACTACAAATCATGCACCTTGAACAATTAAACTATTCCCCTCGGAAAAGCTGGATGATTTCATTTAAGAAAGCGGAATCTAGATAAAAGGGCCAAAAGGAACTTCAAATACTTCCATGTGCTTAAAATGAGATTAAAAAATGGAAGGAGATGTTAGTGTCAGATAAGATTGTACGCAAAGAGTCATTCTAACTGCATTTCAGACAGTTGGTGTAATCAGGCAGTAGGTTAATGGAAAGGAAGGCACTGTATTGCCAAGTAGCAGAAAAAACGGTGATTTAAGAGTCCACTAAAGTATTATCCAGAGATTAGCGTTTTTTTTAAAAAAAAAAAACAAGTTAAACTATCAGAAAAAAGCTACCAATAACATGAGAAGGAAAGGCAACCAGAACAATGTCACAAAGAAAATTCTCAGCTTCTTTGTCTTCTAAAATGAATGACCCTCACTGATGGAAAACTGCAATACTACAGCTCACTGATGGACCTGACACTTGACCCCTCTTACTAATTAGGAATGGAATCTGGAAACTACAGCACTTATTTGCTTTAAGCAGCATTCTTTGGGGCCATAACAATTTTTGTGATTGCTTTATGGGCAGAATTTTTACTATGCATGGACCAGATGAAAATAAAGCTAGTAAAATGACTACAGGCAGCTCTTGGGTAGAGGAAAGCTAAACTTCAGATGACCTTGGTCTTACTCTGCTTTGCACATGCCTTGTCTTTTCAAAACAGATGTTCTCCAAAAGCATGTTCCTTGGGAAGAGTTTCGGATCTGATCCTCAAAAGTTGCGCTTACC
Organism: Neomorphus geoffroyi; assembly: GCA_033558235.1. Lineage (NCBI taxonomy): Eukaryota > Metazoa > Chordata > Aves > Cuculiformes > Neomorphidae > Neomorphus > Neomorphus geoffroyi. Next base: position 88,992,276 of record JAUMJM010000005.1, read on the forward strand.
CCACACGGCCCTAAGCAGGCCTGGGAGAAGGGAAGTAGGTAGATCAGCCCCTGAGAGCTGGGGACGAGCTCTTGATCAGAATGACTAAGCTGCTATATCTGGATCTCTCTACTCTCAGTAAACCTATCCTTTTGCAAGATTAGGGAATTGCCCACCACACATTATTCTTCTATGTTTTATATCTGGTATTTTTACTTGCAAATATTTCCAATTAAAACAATGCTTCTGGGGGCACGAGTGCAATTCAAGACACCAAACCAGCTTTCAAATTACAATAAAGCAATAATAATAAAACATTTCCAGAACAAATACTAACCCATGCACTCAGTATCACACTGGCAAAAGCCTTTTAGAAGACCATAATGATGCATTAATTAATCCTGAATGATGATATTACTAATATGTGATGGCTTACTAACTGAGAAACTCACATTAACAAAGCACATGTGCTCCCTGCTTCCTTCACACATCACACAGCATGCTCAAGCTCACAGCCATTTGCATTATTTCTGTCTCTCTCATCTCAGGTAAGCCAGCAGGTCAAACGATAATCAAAACAAGAAGCCCCATACTGCACATTTTTACTCACACAAGCAAATACAAACTTTCTTAAATGTAACTGCACATGTAGTACAATAAAACAGCTTGTGTGCTTGGTAACTTGCAGGAGTAGTTTTAAAGAACAATTGATAGGATGAAGATGATTTTAAATTAAGATTATTCTCTAGCTCTAGGATCTCATCGAGATCTAAATAGCTCCACTTTAAAATAAGTTTTGCCCTACCAAATTCTGGTGAGATCGCAATTCTACTTTAGTGCTTCAAACTGTGGTACATGCACTGCGCTGTCCATGTGTCAAACAGGTGTTCACAGGACTGTTTTATTGCAGGGTTCAATGATCAGAAAAATCTACAAGGAAAATGGGGACATGTTGCCCCAGGAATTATATATAGTTTTTTTCATGACAAAAGCGTGATGTATAGTCTAGATCCAAAGAAAGAAAGAAAAAAAAGTTCTATTTAACAATAGCCTTGCATTCAAAAATAAATCAGCACAGCTGTAAAGACTAAGCAAATTTTTACTGGTGACAAACACCTTTCTCCTAAAGCACATTCACAACAGCCAAACAGAGCCAAATGGCACGGTAGTGTGTTTTGTATATTGCTGAGAATTAAATTACACAATTTTTAATCATCCTACGATATGCCCAAGTTATGTTGCACCATGACCAAAAATAATAGGTTGTACATTTTTTTCCCCTCAGTTTTTCCTCGACATTTCTTTCCTTTTTTTATCTCTGTCTAATAATAATGAAGGTATATATAAAAAAGTCCAGTATCTATAGCTATCCATTTCAACTAGAAACTCTGATCACTCTGCTAATACTATTCATGATATTGAATAACAGTAAAAGCTTTATTACAGCTTGCATATCATTGCAAAAGAGCAAAGACCTAATGCAGTCACATTTCAGGAGAAGTTGCTGCGTGCATTAATCAGCCTGCTGCTGTAACCTTATCTATGATTCTTCATTAAAATCATTGTCTTATTTGATCAGCAACTGTTGTTTGCTAAAAAATAATGGTTTTTACAGCTACCACATCTTTATGTGCTTATGCTGTTCAAATTAAGTGCTATGTTTACTTCATTGCACAGCCTTTCCCTTATATTTTTGTATTTTCTTGGCAAAAATGAAACACTAAGCCCATCCCTGAATCAGCACCCAATTCCCTGTTTACTGCGGGTGACAAACTGGGTAGGAAAATGGGGTACTCCGATGGCTTTTCAATTCCTACTGCTCAAGCAGCAACATAGTAGTGAGACGAGTTTAGTAACATCAGCAATTGGTTTTTGCAGGGCCTTGTTGCAAAGGGTAAAGAGGTTGAGGCAAGGAGAAGAGTATACCAACTGCTGATCACGCTGATATGAACCACACTCAAACTTTATGACACTTCGTTCTTCCTTTGGATGGAGCTTTCCCAGGCCAACCTCACGAAGGCTCATTTCTTTGCCCAGGCCTTCAGCAAGCACTTTATAGACAGCTGACAATGACTGCAGATCACAGCTGGAGAATTTCAGAAATAAACAACTATGGGAAAATTGTGTATTTATAACTTATTTCTTGTATGTGTTCCAGTTGCACAACACAAATATGAGAAGGAACACTCCTGAAAATAATCTTTTTTCCCCCATTAGCAGAAGTATTTTAACTGTCAATGTTTGTGATCACTCACCTCTCATTGCTGCTAAAATAAATTGATTTTTCATTTGTGTATAATAGTATTTAATTTAACGTGTACTCATCTAAGCAGGTATGCAAGTTGAGTTAACTTACCTTCTGTTGTAAGGGTGTTTCCCTGGTAATTTACTCAACTAATACATAAGAGTAGCTGAGAGGTTCAGCTGAAGGTTAATTAAGTCAAAACGATGAGTAGTTCACACACTTACATGAGTAGTGCACGCCTCCAGCCTGCCTAAAGGGCTGCACCAACACTCACTAACATGAACGAGGAGTACCAGATCGGTTGTTTTACTGGGTACTGCACGTACATAAAAGCACCATTTTACGGCCAGTTAGAAGCACCAAATGGCCTGGTTTGCACTGAATTTTCCCAGTTGTGCATAATGTATTAGACAAAGTGATTGTGGGTATTTTACTTGTTAACAGTGGGCCATTACATCTAATAAGAGAAAGTAATACAATTGATATGAATATTTGTGCAACACCATTGTACATGATATTTGGATAGTTGGTTTTAGGAACCCAGGAAATTACTCATGTAAAACATGTAAAACTCAGATGACCGGTTGTGTGTGTTTGAAGTGGAAAGATACTGAAGACTGAAATAAAATTTCTTTAAACAAAGAATAACAGTAATTCATATTGAAGAAAAAACTGCCTTTCCTGACCAAATAATACTCAAATAAAAAGCTGGCTATAATCAACCACTGACAAATAGCAGCTCTCTTAATTTATTAATCTAATTAATGCACTCCCTTTATTTATTAAACTAATTGCATTGCTTCCTCAAGGGGAATTACATTCCACTCATTTCTCCTTAACCTGCATCCTGGGCATTTTATTTCAGTAATTGAAAAAATATTTTTGGTATATTCTTACCCTATTATAAACTGCCATCATAAACAAGGCTTGGTGATTTCTAAGTCATAAAAACACAGCAGGTGAATATAGAAAGGGGATGTGATAACTCTGACAATAAAGTTTGCACTGCAGCCCAAAAGCCATGAGTATTGGCAGATCCTACCAGAATTTACAAGTAAATTTCCTACTGGATCAGTACATCATGAAATGATTTATAGAAAGAGGAAGGAGAACGCTTAATGTAGGCGAGACTTTAAGAAAACATTTTGGAAATAAAGGAGTCCTCAAACATAAATGTAATTCAGTAAATAAAACATCAATGTCAATGACACAAAACCAGGACAAATTGAGCACACTGAGGTTGCTCTAACCAGCAGAAAATGCCCAGTGGTGGAGAGAGAGGGAAAGAGAGAAAGAAAAGTGCATGCAGTTTTTTGATGTGGGATTTCTAGAATGATTTGATTCTACTGTCTCTTACAAAGTAGCCAAACAGACCACTTACAGTCATCACAGTGTTACGGATCTAATTTTAGCTGTACTTTCAGTGTAAATGAGAAGTGATTCACAGTAAATCAGGGGATATACACAGGACTGCTGGTGAACTTTCAGTCTTGTGCCAATCTGCAACACATCAGTAAATTACACAATCAAAGTCTCTATTATTTCAGTTAAAAAAGCAAAATAATGTCTTTGTTTTAAATGGGCAAGTTTTTAACACCTTCCAAGCACAAATTCAGAAGCGCAGAAATTCAAATGTGGTTGAAAAAACAAAAGATATCAGCACTGGTATAAACTTGTATTGAATTCTACCTGAGGAGACATCAGGGAAAGCTGAAAGGGAAAAGGTACCTTTTAAAATCTCACACAGAAGAGGATATAGATGGCTAAATTCAGCGTGGCAGAGAGAAAATAACATCTCTGGCATTTCAATCAAAGAAACATGGAAAGAGGAAGGTCTTGGTCATCTCTTACAGAAGAAGAAATGTCTATAAGAGATCTTTCTGGGTGAAGCCCTAGTGAGCATAGTGTAATCCCCTAACACTGAAACACTGTTTTAGACCTGAACAGTGCAGTATGTTCCCTTCAGCTGTGGGACTGAGGAATGTCCAAACCTTGAATTTCACTATATATCACGTGTAGCTCTAGTTTGGTTTCTCCAGAAGCAATGGATGTCACAGCAAGAGATGAAGATGGATGGAGGAAAAAAATGTGAGCAGAGAACTGCTAAGATAAACTACAAAGAGGGGGAGTGGAATGAAATTAAACAGGGGAAAGTAGAGCATGAAGAAGAGTCCTAACAATGAAATATATTGAAACGGGAGATTTGCTAGCGATAAAGAAGAGGATGTTCTCTTTGACTGCTTCACTTACAACTGGACAAAGCACTGTGAAATGTTCTGGAAGGGAAAGGCAGGAGGATGTATTCTGCCATTACGGTGCTTCAGGATATCTGTCCAATTCCAGGTGAATCACATCATGAAAACAGTCACCTATTATGTTGATGCTCTTTTCAGGAGTATAGTATTCTGCAGGTAATATTCTATGTACTGAATATTATGATATTTTAAAACATATTTTTATGGGCTTCTCTTAACACAATTTTTTTAAAAAAATTGTGTCTTAGGATACGAAAATTTAAAAGTACCTTTAAAGAGAATAATTTACTCTCTCTCATCCTTTAGATAGCAGTTCCCTGCCTGGCAATCACTTCTAATGGTACCTCTGGCTGAAGCCAACACCTTCCTGTGCAACTTCTCTAAGTCAGGTGCACAACTTCTGAAAATAAAACAACAGTTGCACATTATCACTGGTTAACTATAACCATTTTTCTTAAAGGACTGAAGAATGCAAACGACATTGTCAACACAAACTTCTAAAATATAGCAAGTTGATAGCAATTACCAGCACCATATACAATTTTTAATGCCTTAATTACATCAAGAAGCTGAGCTTGTAGTTATAGCATTTGTGATTTATCAGAAATTCACCACAGCAGACTCCCTTCGGTGTAGAAATCACCCAGTAAGAGGTAACCCTTCTTTTCTCCAGCATCAACTCTTCATCTCACCCTACTCAGTGTCTAGTCTTCCGTGAGGAGAGAAGAATCTCCCTAGTTTATGGCTGCTCTCTATCACATGATGCATAAGGGTGGTCTGGCTTGGCCAATGCAGCAGTGGTAACGCCCCTCTCTCACTTAACCCTGATGCAAACCAGGAGAACTGGGTAGATTGTCTTTTCCCTGTCTGCTGAAATGGTGATGGCAAAAATTCAGCAGTCTGTGTCAAGTTCTTCTGTGCTTCACAAGCTCTTTGCTTCCAATATTAACCATACAAACAAGCTGTAAAATCATCTGTGGATGAGTATTTATCTTGAGCTGTGCTGGAGGCATCCCTTTCAATTACACTTCTTTCATAACTCCTTCCTTGTTATCTATAGGTTCTTTGGTAGCACCACCTCTTCAGTTGTAAATGCTTCTCTGTTTCCAATGTCTCCTTATGAAAAAGGAAAGAAAGATGATTCTATAAGTGGTTTTGTAAAGGGCAGCTTAGGACTGCTTTTCTCTTCTTGACTCGTATTCATATAAGAGACATAGCAAGTAGCTGGACAAATATTGTTGAAGTCATTGAAGAATAATTTAAAAAACTATCATTTTGCTGATAGATGCTTCCTCCAGAAGATGCCAGCTGGCACTTACAGGTGTTTGGAACAACCAGCTGACTGCACTTGGCTCTTTTTCTCTTGGTGTTGGTAGTGCTTTGACAAGCCTGAATTTTGCTTTAATGTTGGTTATTTTTGGCTTATTTCTCTGCCCGTCACTTGGGAACTGTTGGTGCTTCACTTTTTGCATCAGCTGGTTTTTGGTAGTCCATGGTGGTTTCACCAGGCTCCATTACTTCATTATGCTTTACCAGCACCTTCTTATCTACCTGTTTGTCATGATAGACCTTCAGTCTCTTTCTGTCAAGAGTCTCAGATTCTTCATCCCTCCCCAGAGTAAATAATAAGAGATTCCTTCTCCTTCCCTCTCCTCTCATGCTTTCTTTTCCATCCCACTGTTCACAGAAGCCCTCCTGTCAAGTCAACAAGTCTTCTGGGTATGGAAAAAAACTGGAGACCCCCTCTCAGTAAACTACTGACAGGGATGTTGAGTTACTGAAGTGCCTGTGGGTCCATACTCATCCATAAGCACAAAGCCAGGTTTTCTCATAGCAGCAGAGTATTAAGAGCAGTTTAGACAAGACTTTTTGCCTTTGTAGTACAGGAAATTAACACAAAAGACATGGCTGACCAGTATTTTACCTCCTGGATGCATTATCCTCCCTTACTTTTTCTTTATTGGGCCTTTGAGTTAACAGGATAAAAAACTGTACTGTACTGATAGAAATTTTGAGGTGAAACAGGTGAGCCATTCTGAAAGAGAACTTCATGGGATTGCCTGACATCATTCTTCAACTCCTGCTGAAAAGGACATATTCAGCTGTGAAAAACAATAGTGTAAATAACATTGTGTGCAAAAGCAGTTCACTAAATGAAATTTTCTGGCATTTTCTGTCTGTTACAATTGCTTGGAGGCTTCTGAAATTGGGATGAGGAGACAGCAAAGAAGTGGGCACATAAGGAGCTAACTTTCTGAAAAGCAAACAATTTAAAGCACCTGTCTCAGGGAGTAATTCTGTTCCCACAGTGCGAGTATAGTGTATGTGAGGAAAGCAAATTATCCTCTTCACTTATGGAAAGTAAGATGAATATCCTGAGGACCGCACAAGCTTCATTCACCTTTAAGACCAGAGAACCACCACAAAGGGTATTCCACAACTTTCAGAGCAACCACAGCTTCAGTTGACTCTACTTGGATTTGTAAGGACCTCTAGGGAGTCAAATGAACAGTCTTGCTGGTTTAGTGAAAAATATTCATCACTCCACAAACAAAAATGGTGGCAAAGATTTCCTGTCTTTTCTACAAGTACATATTTTCTGTTTATTTCAACCAAAATCAGCATATCATAAATTATTTTATTTATCTCACAAATGAGTCAACTGGTCAGTAAAAAGTCAGTAACTGCCTTGTTAAAGTCAGACATGAATTAGCAAGGCTGAAAATAGATACCTATTATTCCAACCACTAGACTAGTCTTGTCTCATTACTTACCCTCTCCACGTTCTCTTTCATAGAGCTCCATGCTTAAAACAAAAACTAGAAAGGGAGCTGAAAGATATGGATTCCCAAGAAAAGCAATTTATTTTACAAAATAATCCTGAAAAGACTGTTCAAAAGTTCTTATCCTTCATTTAGATACCAAAAGGTGTTGCATCCATTTTCAACCTCCCAAACCTAGATAAAGTACAAGAAAATAATTGAGAAAGTAAAAAAACCCAAGTGGATTGCAACAAAACTGCTGAACCGACAGCCTTGCAAGTCATCTTAATCAAGTGTTATCATGGCAAGAGAGCAGACCTCTGATTTTTGACTCATGTCACAAACTGTGCTCTGACAGTTCTGTTGAGAACTCCTTTTTCTACTGACAAGCTCTTGTTTTCACAACTGGAAGAAAGGGGTGACCAGAAGTTCAAAATTCAATGGTCTAAAAATGCATGACTAAAAATGCTTCAAAGGGCAGCAGTGAAGAATGTTCGGAAATTAAAAGCCAGGTTCCTCCAGCCTTGATGACTCCCCAGTTCCCAGTGCGCCTGCTTAACCTTGCCCACCTGACGCTTTTGGACCTGCTCTTTCAGCTGTTATGCCCTATTGACACATGCAGATAAAAATATTCAGTTCTTGCATATACAGGAAAAAAAAATCTTCCCAACATCCCATAACCTTACCTATCTCAATGGTCCATGTGTATTTGGTTCATGTACTACCAAAAGGCATAAAAACTTCACTTCAAAGTAAGAATTAGGCGCTCAAATACTTAGTTGGGCTAAACCAAATTTACTCTGCTCATCAATTACTGCAATTGCAGTTTCACGGACCACTGTTTCAGCACTGGAAACTACAACAATTCACTACATCTTGTGTATTGGTACATAATATGTTGACCACCTTTAGAAAAAGGATGAACTACAGAAAAAAACCACAGGGAGATCCAGTACAGGATAGTACAGTAACTACATTATTCTTGTCCTTTTTCCTTTCCCCCCCTCCCCGTTCTTGGAATGTGAAATTGCTGAACTACCACTACCTTGGGTAAATATCCATAGTTCAGTGATATCCAGTGCACAGAAGAAAAGTCATAAATGCACAGTAAGATTTCTGGCACAGTATTAAAAAAAAAAAAAGAACTCACTTTATTCTTCCCAGACCCTGTGCACGTACACCCATGGATTCTCTGTGCTCACCACAAATGAGCTTCCTCCTGTGCAATGTGTCTGTTCCCAAGGAGGAAACCTTCACTACTGATAAGCTACACACGTTAAATGAGGCAACATGTATTTTACAGGTTGTACGATATGTATGCTTTTTTGCCTTTTCATATAGAATGCATTCTACGGAGGAGTGATGAGCCGTACAAAGGGATGTTCTAGGTTGTCTTAAACTTGTGCTCTCACTTTCCGTGTAACGTTTAAAACAAACAAAAAAGATACTGCTACTTGAACAAGGTCAGAGAGGTCTTCAGATGGTCTATTTCCTCAGCTTGCCTCTGGCTCTACATTGCTTTGCAAATCAGATGCTAGATATATTTTGATTAGTTTGTACTTTAATGGATCATGTACAAAGAGTCCACCCTTCACATCAGAGCCATTAATTTTTTCTGGAGTCTGATGGAAAAAACAGGTAGAGTGGTGTGTGTGTGTGTGCGCGCACACGTCAGCGTATGCATGTGTGCTGATTGAAAAGTGATGGATTATTTTCATGTGGTAAGAAACACAATGTTTTCTTTAGCACAGCAGGATATTCTGTTTGCAAGGTCTAACAGTGAAATATTATGCATATCTGCAGCTGGCCCACTGCCAAAAAACAAACAGCAGAAATCAGAAGAGATTTTGAATCTGAATCTTAAAAAAACGGTACAGCCGTACAAAGCAACTAATGAGCCATTCAAAACAGAAAAGCATTTGTACTAATGTATGATCGCTGTCATATATGTCAGCATTTAACAAAATACTAAATAATTATTCATTTAAACGTTACCTTGAACTTCAATTTAAAATAGAAATACATTTTCCATGTCTTCTACCTCTGTGCTGATACGGGTTAATTTACTGTAGGTCATGATGAAGTGAAGCATTTCCGAAGCTCAAAGCAGCAATCACTTTAGAAGCAGGTACAATTAGAAAACCCCAACTAGAATGAGCTCAAAGCATGAGTGTATTGGGAGCTGTGGCACAGTAGCCAAGAATACACTAGTCCAGAAAGCCGAACATCAAAATGACATTATGTGCTTTGTTCAACTCTTAGGAAAGAGGACGGGGCTGTGCATCCCATTCAGTCAAAGGGAGCTGGGCTGGACCAATCAGCCACTGCTGGAGCTAGCTGGAGTTTTGCCACTCAGTCCACTGGTGGACAACCCAAGCAATCCCAATGAAAAGTCAGGCTCTGAGGCTTTTTTTTATGCTAAGGTTCAATTAAACAGGAAGGGTGGAATATCAGAGTAGAATCAAAACACTGATCCTTACACATGTAATTCCTACAAATAGGCAGAAAGAAGTTCACATGAGGACAGCGGACTGGGGTCCCACATCATGCTCAACAGCTTGTGTTGTGAACTTGCAAAAATCTGTTTAATTCCAGACAGCTCTTTTCCAGCATGGGATCCAGTAAAGACCAACAGTTCCAGTGTGCTCTTTGGGACAGTCTCTTTCGGTTGTAACACAGAAGACTATTATCAGATACTTCTCTTTAATTTGTCATAGGGTGGCAAATTTTATTATCATTTTGGTGGCCACTGTAAGAAAAAACAACTCTTCCCTTTTTAAGCCTTCTCACATTTGTGTGTACTCCTGCCTTGGTTAATTTATTGCACTTGACTAATTACTAGATAGCACTGCATTGTGTGTGTAAATGAACATATATATTTGTGTATGCAAATATGCGATTATGTTATTTACTTATTAGAGTGCCCTTCTGGTAAATCTCACTCAAGCCGCAAGCTCGCATGGCACATCTTTATTTCCACTGCACCCCTTTTACCACTCGATCTTCACACTAGGTTTCAGAAATGCTTACAGTACTAGATAGTTTATTAACAACAGGCTAGCGGTTTTATCAACATAGTTAATATTCTAAGAGTAAAAGATTTAGTGTCAGGACACAATCAATGTTTGGACTATTAATATAGAGACAGTGGCATTTTGAAAAAGGAAAACCTGGGAACTCAGGATGTGTATTAATAAGCTTCCAATGTAAATCATGTCTATTTTTATCATTTGTTCCTTTTTAAAGAAAGCAAGAACAAAGCTACTAAAATTTTGGAAACCATACTGGTAAGACACAAATATTTGTGAATGCTTTTGAATATAGAGCTCATCGTTTGCCCTGTTGCATTTCTTTTGACATGTTGTCTCTGGCAGGATAAATTACTATTAGGAATTTTCTGCCTAAGTTTCTAATAAGGATTTTCATTGCCATATTTTAATATACAGAAGCTGACTGCCACATCTTTTCAAAATCTTTCTCGTTTTTTCCAAACATAACTAGCATATAAAAAGAACCATAATATGTATTATGGGAAAGCAGCACAGTGATATAAAAGACTTCCATACTAAGAGCAGACGGAAAATGGTAGTTATTATTAATTTAGAAAAATAAAAGAGCTACCCAGCATTTCAGTAATGTGGCAAGTTGTGTGCTATTGAGGGAAAGAGGATTTTATAATTGGATTTTAGAGTAATTTAGGAGACGAGATAAGCTGTAATGGTTGCATATTAGAGGTTAAAACTACAGCAGAAACTCATAACGTAAGGGTTCATTGCACTGAGGAAAACAGAACAAAGGAAAGCAATGCAGGAGCAGTCTGGCATAGGTGGTAACAAGGTGAGTATGGGCTAGAGAAAACTGAGGAGCTTTTCCATTAACAACCACTTACACAGGTATGAAGCAGCATTCCTGCCCTTCAAGAGTGGCTTCTGAAAAGAAATTAAATTATATAATACATATAGATTTTATATGCCATATATACATGCATATATATGTAAAAGGGTAGGGGTGTTACTTCCTAAACTGTGCAGCCAGAAACATTTTAGGGGAGCAATGACATTAAGCATTTTCATCTTCCTCAGTAATAATGTCAAAAACATAGCTCAATGTCACCAAGCATGGACATGGCACGAAACTTTTGTACAGCAATCAATTAAATTTTGGGGCACGTTTGGTGTGGAGGATGGTGGTGTCTTTCCGCCCTAGTTTACCCCTGAGCAAACAGGCTCAGCAGGAGATACAGTCCTGTCCCTGGGGGCCTTGTTCTCCTGGCAGATCTGCAGCTCCCGCCAGCATCGCTGTTGATTCCACCACCTCCTCTGAAGCCTGAAACTCTTCCCTCCCCTCCAGCTGCCATGTCAAAACTTGAAACGACCCAGTCTCCATAGCCTCTGTAGTTCCGGTGGTGGCTGGAGCACAGCAGTAGCGCGGCCAGTGCTTTGCCAGCAGCGAGGGGGAAGACAATGAGCAGAGGCCAGAAACAAAAGCTGGGCCATCAAAGCTAAGCAGAGCAGGGGCCAAGACGAGCGTTAAGGATCTGTGATGCGGTCACACTGTCTAATAATTTATTATCAGTCACATTCTGTGACATTGCTGCAATGCCAACGCAAGGAGAGACCCACTACTTGTGGCATCCAGACAGATCAAAAGCTGGTGTTCTCTCAGACCTCTTTGGGAACATTAAAGAAGCCATCCAAGCTCCCTGAAGAAAAAAAAATATCTCACGCTAATAATACTTCCTGAGACTATTGTCTGCCTCCATTCTGTCTATGAGAAGAAAGTCTGGTTGATGCAGTTCCTAGCAAGACAGCCTCTTGATCTAAGCCGGCATGCTTGGGTGCAATGCGAGTGAAGGGCAGCCGTTTTTTTAAATATAAGCAGCTACATCCCTGCAATCTGCAGTGTGTCAGCTCAGCAGCCAAGTCCCATTATGTTGTTGGGGAGGAGAGAGAAAGGGAGAAAAATTCTCCAGCGTATTTTTCCAGGCAAGGAAAGGTAGCAGAATACATACTTTCAGTCTCCATCCCCAGAAGGATTCAGCTGCAAAACAGAGTAGTGTGACCAGGTTCTCAGCAGTGGGAAGTGAGATTAGGCTCAAGATTGGTTGCTTTATATTAAACAAAGGCTAAGCCTTGGATTTTTCAAAACCAGGTGTCTAATTTTTTTTGTGGGACTTTGCCACCATTGAGATATTTTATGTTTGCCAGCTGCCAGTCTCTGTTTGGAAAGCCTAGCTTCCTCACTTAGCGATGCAACTCCATAGGCATAGCAAATCATGTACACGTTTGGCAAGCAGCTTTGAAGCCCCCCCCCTAAAAAAATATGTATTCTGCGCCAAGAAATGTGAAGACTCCCAAAAATTCAGTAGTTTATCAGAAGATAACAATTTCGCCTCCAGTTTGCCTTCCAAGGATTTCGCTGGGGAATGTTCACCTGAGCAATCTAAAATCTCGACCTAAAGCCAAAAGAAAAGGAAAAAAAAAGGCACATTATTCTGCTTGATGAATTCCCACGCCGTGCCTTCGCCTCGCAAACAGAGCATCATCTCTCCCCGACAGGGTAAATAATCCAGGCCTTCAGGAAGGAAAATCTTCTCTCCCCGTCCTTCTAGAGAAGGGGACCCCCCGAGGTGGCCGTTCCCAGTGCTCGGCTACCCCCTGCTGGGCTGCCACAGCTCCGGCCCTGCCGTGCCACCCGCCAGCAGCCGCCCCAGCACAGCAACCGCATCTCTGCCATCAGCCGCCCCAATTAAACGGCGTCCCGAGCCTTGACCGCTGCTCAGCATCGAAAAATCACGCCGCGCGCTCAGCTGAGATTAAAGGGGTCACGGTGAGCGCAGCACAGGGCTTTGTTTTCTGTATTATATGTGCATTTCTCATAGATTTTGCCCGAATTGTAAACCAGCACAATCTGAAGGAACAGTGACACTGAGATGCCAACAGCTACACTCAAGCAGCAAACAACCCTCCCCGCGACGATCCAGAAAATCAAATGTTTTCCTAGTCAGTATAAAACTCTGAGGCAGCAAATTTCATCTCTAACTCTATGCAGATTTTTGTCAGAGTTTTCTTTAAAAAACATTCCTCAAATACAACTCAGAATAGAAATTCCCAGTCTGAAACCCTTATTTATGTATTCTGTGGATAAATTAAAACAGGAAAAATGTGCTGCAATATGTGTGTTCAAACAACTAATAGTTCCTGGAAACCCTATATATATAAATATACTTATATAAAAACATAAGGGAAAAGAAAAAAATTAGTTGTTTTAAGCTATAACACAGCTGTATGGAACAAAAGCCAGAAACATGTAAAATTAAATTGGAGTTTGGGGTAGAGGGGTAGTAGTACTGTACGATGGGGTTAAGTTTTCTTCTAATTCATGTCCTTTTTTCCAAGTTGCAAAATGTTGTTACTGACACATTTTTTTCATTCTGTTTATTTTTGCACATAAGGCAGAAAATAAATTAACATTTGAACTATATAAACAGAGGCTGCGTATGGGCTTAGGGCTCCTGCTTAACCAGTTACTGCTCCTACAAGGGCACAAAGGTGAAGAAAAAAATCAAATATCCCTTCAAACATTTATTGGTGTCACATAAATAGTAAAATTCTATTTACCTACAGATTAATACAAAGCTGAATTAGTCTCTAACCTCTTTGATTTTTAAATGCTTGTAAGACACTGTCACCCCTTGTTCCTTTATCTAAATCAGCATGTGTAGCAAACAAACATTCCCCTTGTGTTAGCACAGGAAAAGGGAAGAAGTTTTCATTAAATAGAGTCGTAAAGGCATCATATTACCAGACTAGACATCTCTCCTCTCAACTTTTGTCCTTTCTGCTGGCTGTCCTCTGCAAGAGAAGTGGCAGCGGCAGACTTTGGGGAGGGAGGGGGAAGGCCTGTCTGTTAGTCAGCAGGGGCCGTCAGCTCCGGGGACGGGTTATAATCCGTGGTGCTTAAAATCTAGACAACTAATCTTTTTTTTTTTCTTCTATATTTAGATCCTGGTTTGTTCTTGGGACATATAACCTTTTCAAAGTTCCATTCCTGAAAGGACTGAAGTGCAAAAAATAGCATTTCAAAGCTACAGGCCACCAAGGAACAGAGGGACCTGATCCCTCAACTGCCACTATTGACAGCAGGTCTTTGCTTTACTCAGAGCGGCTTTGCCTCTGCCGTGGACCTGCTCACAATTTATTTGAAAAGAGGAGGCACTTATTTAAAAACAGGCCCAGGACCTATCACAAACCTGACAAGGTTTCCACGCAGCTCCAGCCCGAGCTTTGTCTCTGTTGTTTAGCACCGGTGATACACTGCCGGGCCTAGGAATTATTCAGCAAGTAAATATCACTGACATTCACTGTGGAAACAGAAGGAAAAAGAATATGTCTTTTCCTCCCAGGCTGGGGACCTGGGAAGGAAGGGGTGGACATGTCCCTTCCATCGCGTCCTGAGTTCCTGGCTGCCAAGCAGGCAGACCTGGAGAAAACATCCTGTGTGCCCAGGGTTGCCACGGCACTTCATCACTGGGCTTTTCCTGAGAATTCCTGAATTTCATCCCAACAGAAAGCCAGGAGCAGACTGGGATGCACAGCTGGAGCTCAAAGCTAAGAAACACTTGTAGCTCTCTCATCACGTATTTTATATAGTCCTTCATACTGTGTCCAGCCTTCGGTTTGACTTGTCCCCTGGTCTTCTTCATGACAGCTCATCTTCACCTTTGCATTCCTCTTCCAGCTCTCTCACAAGCTACCTTTCCTACTCCAGTCTTCTCCCACAGTTTTCTTCCTGATGGCTTTTCCTAGCCTCTGTCATGACATTTAATGGCCCAGTGCCAGCTTTCCAAGGCTCCACACACAAATCTTATTTTCTTATAGGTTCAGATCGCACAGATCTTTTCCAGAGCAACATAAACTCTTAACATCACCTCTAATCCTAGTTATCCCTCTGATAGTCTGCTAGTAGAACTTCTCCTCAGAACTCCTCCTAGCCCTCTTGCAGACTTCTTTTTCTGGAAGGTGCTAAAATTTTCTCTAATCTGTCAGGCATTGCATAGCCACTCCACTTACCTAAATTCTCTGATGAAATCTCATCACTGCTTTGTAAGGTATGCCTGTGTTAAGACCTGCCCTCTTTGTCATGAGCAAAGAACACAATAGTTAGGCAGGAGAACTCCAGGAGAACTACTGCTGCACACAGGAGTGCTTTTCAGGTATGGATACCAGCAGAGGAAGAATATACATGATGTGTGGAATATACTGGATATGAAGAAAGAGAAAGGACATAGAACAGAAACTGGCTAGTTTGGGTAAGGCAGTGGTCTCAAGTACATTAAACCCAAAAGATTCCAGTTCAAACACTGTCAACTATTTAGGCTGGAGTACCAGTAAGTTAGGAACAATAGCAGAACAGATCTCTAAACACAAAGAATATGCTCCAAGGGAAGCCACTGCCATTCCTCTGCTCCCACTAATGTGTCCCACTGCAAATCACGATAGGTATCGACACAGTTCCCAGCAAAATCAATGACTCAGGGTGACATACTTCATTTCTGGTT
Source organism: Neomorphus geoffroyi (assembly GCA_033558235.1). Classification (NCBI taxonomy): domain Eukaryota; kingdom Metazoa; phylum Chordata; class Aves; order Cuculiformes; family Neomorphidae; genus Neomorphus; species Neomorphus geoffroyi. The sequence goes on from JAUMJM010000005.1 coordinate 89,008,077, forward strand.
CTAACATCTGGCTGGAATTTCACGCACACAAAGCCTGTGATTTGTACAAACAATTACTTTAGAGGAACAAAAAATCTTTGCAATTCACCATGTCATAACCAAACCATCTGTCCAGCAGGCCACTACAGGATCATGTGGGTGGAACGGAAGGCAGAAGGTGGCCCATTTTGTCCAGCGGGTTTGGTTCAAGACCAATCTTCATTGATAACAGGAGTCTGTTCACATTAATTGTAAGTTTATTAGAGACCAAAGTTTTCTACTGCCAACTGGTTTCTATCCATACCTTGACAGTCAAAACTGTAAGCAAAACAGCCTAGCCATTGAAGCTCTGTCTACCCTACAAAACAAAGAAAATTAAGACAGCTGAACAGAAGTGTTGGTATTTCATGTGCAAACTTGCCTGCTGCATGCACAAGTGTCCCTAATAACATTCCTTCATTTCTCAAAAAAATGAAGCATTGGATATACAAAATTGCTGTTTCTTTTAGTCACAGAGAAGGTAAATCCCAGAATACATATGTTCAAGTCAAATCACAAGCATTTAGATCCTGTCACAAGTTCAGTTCCTTATATGAATGTGAGTAACTCAGTGTACATACAGCACTCTTGCCAGAGCAAATTAATGTTGAAAGCTGAGACATGAGAGACACCTTCCTTAGCCAAGTTGTGATTACCCTTGCCTAGAGCATACAGTACGTGGCATTTAAAAGGGTCTGCCCCACTGAGTGAGCTTTGCTGGATCGTGTCATGTTCCCTGAGAAAACAAAAAGATGAATGGGCAGCAACACAAACATATCCCTTGCTGAGAAGAAGACCTTTTAGATAACATGCAGTGTGTCGTTCTGGTCCCCTCACTTGGCAAAACACAGGCTTAAAATATATTCCATTAAGATAAGAGTTTGTCCTCAGATGTTTTTAGCATAAATCAAATAAACAAAGAAAACAGGGTGATCTTAATTAAAAGGTCATTTACATTGTATCGCCTGCCCTTAAAGCAGGATGAGCTGCAACGTGTTATTTCTGACAGATATTTGTACAAGCTGCTCTTCAAGATCTCCTGTATAGATTCAGCAATTTACTCAGACAATTTTTTACACGACATAGCTGTGTCTGCACTCTGTGGAGCATCTCGTGTTGGCTACGAAAAGATTCAAAAAGGCTTAGGGGCTAGTATAACAGGAAGAGTAGGAAAGGTCAAATAAAGACTGTGTCCTAGTTGGGCAAAATGAAAGAGTTTTCGTTATTTAATAATTATGTTATGAAAGCAAGCGGAGCCCCTGGGGTTAGCTCCACTGTACAAAGCTCTGCCCAGTGACAGCATTTCAGGTAATCAGCACACCCAAGTGAGGAGACGTTTATCTGAGGTGATACAAAAGCAGCCTCTATCGTGTCTCCACAGGCTCTTACACACACACAGTGAAGCGTATGAACAATCTATATAATAATAACCTACATCTGCGGTTCACTGACCAACCACCCGTGCTTCTGCACAGAAAGCAGAGGTTGCTACGTAAGCAGCCAGCATCAGAGCACAGGAGAAGCCTGCATTGCCTGGGTTTTTAGCTTGGACAGCAGTAAAACTCAGGGCAACTTTCACAGAAGTGAGAGAAGTCCGTGAAAAATTCAGTGTATGGAGGCATTTGTTTTTTAACTTCGTACAGATTTGTAAATTTAAGAGATACTTTAATGTAGGTTTAGCATTTTTTTCTCACCAAAAAAACCTGATTAAGAAAATAAAGATCTGAAGGATTTTTCTTCAGAGATGCTGGTAATGCCAAGCCAGAAAGAGCTGCTCTGTTTTCACAGCCATGGTGAGACTGTGCTCACCAGCAGAGGAACTTATGTCACATGTAAAAGTCAGGAATTCCTCTTTTTCCCTACTACCGACTAGCACACTGGCCAGCACATGAGCAAACCTGCCGAGAGCGATGTGCTGTCCCATGTCATTTCCATCTTCCAAAACGGCTTAGTCTGACTTTTCATGCCACTCACAATTTATTCCATGATGTGCACAAAGGTTTACACGAGCAGCACCCCTCTCTAAGGCATTGCAGCTAATCCTGAAAAAGGCTCCGACGCGCCAAAGTACAGAGGCCTGGCTGCAGAGCACACGTAACTGTGTTGTGAGATGATATTTCCAAAGGGCTGTCCTTCAGAAAGCGTAGATGTTGTGTTGGCAATAACACTAGCAAGCAGAGCAGGCAAGATCACTAACTGCATAGCACTTTTATTTTACCTGAGTGCACAGCCTGAAAAAAGGCTTTTCATCTTCTCTTTTTTCTCCTTTTTTAAACTTAGTCCCCTGCAACTCTAATGAAAGATTTTCTATTGACACAGTAACAGAAGAGTACACTTGAACTTACTCTTTTTCCATGAAGCACATGTCTTTTCTTGTGAGAACTGGCATATTTTTACCCTTAGAATGATCTCTGCTTTTATATGCCTAATTAAATTTTAGCGGTCCCTTGCTTAAATAAAGATTTATTAGCTGTTAAAATTGTAGTATAATTCTTCTGCCACCTACACGCTATCCTTTAACATATTTACAAGCGCACTGGTTTATCCACTATAAAAAAAAGTGGATGATTTAATGTTGTTATGTTATTGGTGTCAATAACTAAACTTCAGCCCTACAATAGAGCTTTCTGTAGATACTCCCCCTTAACTCTGGAACTGTCAAAACACTGCAAGAAAGAGAAGCTGTGAGTCTTAGAGATCAAGTATTCAAAACAGTTCCACTAATAGAGGCGATCTGTAGATTTTAGCCTCGTGTTCAGACTCTTCAGAGCTGTGATATGGATTAACATGGCATCAAATGGAGAAGAAATTTAGGGAATTATTTAAAGGAGCTGAAATTTGAATCTTCAGAAGCACCTACTTGTATGCTGCTTCTCATTTCTCTCTGTCCATGAGAAAGACAAAGCACATCTATAATATCTTTGCACACATAAATATATATATATACTGACAGTGAAGTACTGTGTGTTTGCCAAAGTAGTGGAAATAACTTCTTCGTAGTTCTGGGGTATGAGCTTTGTTTTGGGGGGGGGGCTTTAATTCTAAAAATTTGCCGTGACTAGAAGATTACTGTTTTGTCGTCTTTCATTAGATTTACTTTATTCCAGTCCTGCTTGCTAACACATTTACATCACAGGGAATATCCTACTCACCGAGCTGTGAGCCCTCGCCTCTCTACCCTGCACACTGACATCTTTGCGCCTTGTAAACACCACTGCTACAAGCAATTGTGTTCCATGTGTTTGTCAGATTCCGTCATGAGAAATGAATTTATTCTTCCTGCTATGGTTTTATTACTGCTCCGATAAAATTAAGCTTTTGGTAATTTCAAATGTACTTTAAGTGCAAGAGATGACTCACTCATTTAATTTCAGCCTTCTAAGCCAGGATCTCTTTAAAAAGTCACAAAGAGCAGGCCACTCAAAAATATGCAATATATTAATGTCATACAGTTGGCCTCACAAATAAATCAGCACATAAAATCCCCTCTTACTGAAATTTGTCACAGTAAACAGTAAAAAGCTGTGAAGTGAAACAAATAGGAAACTGTCTTTTTGTGTAATTTGCATTCATGTGTGCATAGAAACACACATGCACACACACACAGAGCATCTCCAGCTTTGTACTTTTGCATGTATGTGCTACACATTCCGAGAGCGATTGTTACAACCAAGACACCACCAAAGATAATGATGGAACAGACATGAGTGAAAAAGCCTAGAAAACTTCAGGTTTATATTAACATTTTTTAAGTAGAAATATATATTTTTCCTTTGCCTTGCACTCTTGCTTATGATCACTGGCTGGTGATCATAAAAACCTTTGGTTTTCACGCAAGCATTTCGAGGTCTATATGAAATATTAAATGCACATACAGGATATCACATGCATATATACCCAAGACAAGACACTGGAAGCTCTCTGCAGTCAGTAGTGGTGTTGGAAGGGAAGCCACAGGACTGGCTGTGATCACAGCTGGGTTAGGGGGACCCACACCCTCCACATCCAGCCCTGCTCTGCAGTCAGCCTTTGGACAATGCACAGACCCTCCTGTATGCTCAGATGCAGAAAGCCCTGCCTGATTTAAAGGGCAGCCGACACTCACGCTCAAGGCCAGGATTTATCTTTGGGAGCCAAGCTGGCCACATGCACTGGGATCTCAATTGACCTGACACAATTTCTGGGCTCTCTCTGGCACTGACTCCAAGCAGAGGACTCCAGGGGCAGGCAAAGCTAGTAAACACTATTACTGGCAGCCCTGAGCAAGTTGCTGTTTGGCTAGTTTGAGGAATGTGAAATTCCCAGCTGGGGAAGTGTGGTAGAGATCTGAAGATATTTAGGTATTTAACGTGCTGAGACTTACAGAGAGCCTTACTGAGAAAGTATCAAATGGAGCAACTCCAGAAAATCAATCAATTGAGGATGGCTAGGAAGCCCCTAAATCTGTTTAAGTGTTATTCCTCTCTTTTAGAGGTACAAGTAATGGTATCTACTCAAATATAAATGTAGCATGCAGATAAGTTATCTTCTTATACCATCACCTACAAAACCACAATGGCAAGTTTATCCAAAAGAGTCCTCTGAAATAATTGTTTCTGTAAAGAATTATATCATTCTGCGTGATCATGCAGAATGTCAGGCAGAAAAATATTCACATATTTCCAAGCATGGACAAAAAAGCAGTGGTATCTCCCTAACAAAAGTTTCACCTTTTTGTATCACTGCATATATTTTGTCACTTCACAGCTGATGTTTCTGATGCCAAGAACACAGTAACAGCAACGGTATCAAGGTAAAATAGCAAATATTGATATCATTTGTCCCTGAAAAAAAATACTGTGATGGAAACCTCTGCTGCTCAATGACTAGGTTGGGATTTTCACACGAGTCATCCAGTTTCTAGGAAATCCCATAGGAATTAACAATGAAGTCCTTTCAATAGTTTTTGGAATTCCCAAGCATTCCCTTCAGCAAGGGGAGCAATCAGGCTTCCTAATGGCAGTTCCCAGATTTTCATTGCCTTCATACCTTTTGCATCCCACTAATTACACCTGTCAGCCCATAGCATTCATGACTGCAGCTCAGGTTGTCATGTGCATGTCAGCTGTAGGATTGTATCATCTCAGACCGCACATATTCCTCTTCAGCCTGCTAGGCATACCACTGCGGCTTGCAGTGATATGGGAGCTATGCAGCATCACAGACTGGAGAAAGATGAGGGCCCTCCTTGCTGAAAAACAAAACAAACAAACAAAGCACACCACCATCACCCACCCAACACCCTTAGCAAAAAATCCAAACCCAACAACTCTCAACCTTGAAAATGTGAATCAAGTATAAACTAAAGGAGCTGCATCTGCAGTTAGCTTGACTGGGCATCTCTAAGAAGTGTGAAGTCCTCCCTCCAGCTGATTTGAGCACACAGCAGCCCTCAAGTGGAACAGGGTCACACCACATTGACGTTAAATAGATCATCTTAGCAGACAGAAGGAAGTCTGGTTATCCATGAAACTCTCAGAGGATTGGAAGAATGACACAGAGAAAGAGGTACAGAGGTAGAAAAAATAAAGAAAGGAGGGGACTGGAGGACACAAAACACAGCAGGGCTTAACCATTACACTCCATGTTGTTCCAGACTCATGGAACTACAGTACTAAAAGCACAGAAAAAGATATGGGTACATATGTGCAGTCTACGCTTCACCTCAGTGGGGAAAACCAAGTTTTTCTCCCAACCTTTTTCCAACAGTCATGCTAGGAAATGAGAGGACAATTGAACAGCTTTACCAGTTGACCATAGCTAAAAATGGATTTTCACTGCTGCTGACAGCTCAGTTAAAGGGGTAAAAAAGACAGATTGCAGAATATATCCCTTTTGCATCCAACCATAAAATCCTACGCCTATACCTCCTCTGCCTTCTTTACAAATATAACTACAACAATTGCCGTGTTATTCATGGATTCTGTCCAGAGCATTCAAATCTCCAAATTTTAACGTCATCCCATTCCTTATTTGTGGTGCAAGTATGTTGTGCAACGCATCACAAAACGAGACTAAAACCAATCCCCCAAACACAGTAAAAGTCTCGTGCAGCATCCTCGGGACTCTCCCATTATCTTGATAAATGACACTGAATGACTTTTTGAAGAAGTGAAGAAGAAGAAGAAGAAGAAGGAGCTGCTGCTGGGACATTTAGTCTATCAAAACACAAATAATTAATGGTTGAAAATACTTTTTGTTTAATAATTGCTGTTCTTCATTAGTGTGAACCAAGGGCACAGACTATCTGAGACAATAACATCTGCACCCCATATTTCATTATCACCAAACTTCACATTTCACACAAAAGCAGAGCTAGCAAAGCCTTACAACTTTAATTAGTTTCTGCCATAGCTGTGAAGGTCAGCCAATTATTGTGTGTGAAATTTCAATAAGAAGCGGCTGAATTGAAGACAGCATTGCAACATTGTGAAACTCTGCAGTGCTGTAAATCTAGCATGATAGACTTTTTTTTTAAACACAAAATAACATAAATTAATCATCAGGTATGCACAGCTTCAAGGCTTATTGGCTAATTTAACATGTGTTAGAGAAGGAAAAAAAGAAAGAGGTAATTTCTGATAGCATCTTATGTTTTGCAGGTTTTTTTCTTATTGGTGTCACCGACCATGACAAAATACTTAGCTTGGCCCTCATTTCTACAAGGAAAACACAGTTGTTTGTGGGGTTCAGAGTTCTTATGTCAAAAGAAAACAATAGCATTGAGCGGATGAACTTCAGCCTTCTAGAACAAGGGGCATAGGATGCACAGCATGTCCTAAAGAATTACATCTTTAAAAAACCGCTTCAAGTCAGGCTCCAAACTCAGGATCAGATTTTGAAAATTTTGAGCCAATAGACTGATGTGTATGTGGGTGTTTGTGCGTGAAAACATATATATAAGAATGAGGATTCAACTGATTGGTAAATAATCAATACCCCAGCTGGCACTAAGGATGCTGCAAAGGATGCAAAATGATGCTCCTACCTTCTAGCCAAAGCACAGCCTCCTTGCACATATTATTCTTGATAAATACAAATAATTTATGCAGTGTGCAGTGCACTGGGTTTACATACGTGCAGAAGATTTAACCTGAACCTCGAATACGCTCAGCCATACTCCCAAGTCTGGCCAGCGGTTGTTCGTTAAACAGGTACTTCTTTTCCCATTTCTGTGGGGTTTGTTTTAGTAGATAAAAGCACTTTGAGTAAAGTAAAGCAAGCTCATCAAATAAGCAATTCAAAGTCATCCTTTAACTTGGATACCACTGAAGACACATAATAATGATACAATGGTTCTGTACCTCTAGCCCCAGTGAGCTAAAAAGATCTGCTCTTGATTATAAATTTACAGGAGATATCCACTGGATTTTAGTGGGAGAAACGAGGAAAAGAGTGAAGCTTAGGGAATGTATTATTTATTTTGTATATTGTTCGTATATTCAAGCCCTATTTTTCCAAATTAAATGATCCTGACAGAAAATATATGCAAACTCATTTTTAATCTAGCCTGGGACGGTGTGTGCAGGTCTAGTAAGCACTAATAATGGAAATACCTGTATGTTCATACGTATATATGCTTCTCGCAACCAATTCCCCCTTCCTGTGCCCCATTTTTTCCAGCCATCAGAAGGACCAGGCAAGTAGTATGCAGAACCTCTACAGACAGTGCAGAACCAGCAAGGCTCTTTCACTGATCAAACTCTCTCCTGGTTTTCTTCTTTGCTGGCGTAAAACACAATTGCAGCTATAACATGACTTGCAGCAGCTACTGCCAAATCTTTTTTTTTTTATGTCTTAATAAAAAAAAGATAAAATGCATAGCTAGCTTTAGATGGTCATTAGAGGCTCCTACATCAATGCCTGTATTTTTGGAGTTACCAGAATCTCCAATTTTCTGCTTACTTCAGCCAAAGCATCGCTGTTGGTCCTCCTCCAAATCAGCAAGCCCCAACACATGGATGTAGAGCAGCTGAAATTAGTATCTATACACATCATACATTATTTAGAACTAAAACCATCACCATGATAAAACATTTTTCTCCTGACTCTAGAACAGACCCTTTAAGTAAATCCAGCTGAAAGAGAGATTATGAAATAGCTGGTAATTTGTTTTCTGCTGCACATTTTCCAACACCTCCAAATACATCCATTTGTGGAGAAAAAATTCAAAACCAAACCAAACCCAAATAAAAGCATTCTGTTTAGTTTGCATTGACAGAACAAGACTGATGCCTTCTAACTAACAAATGCTCAGCTGGCTAGAACAGATACCAAGACTAAATTAAATACTAAATTAAATATAATAGGGATCCAGGACAAACCTACAGGATAATTAAAAAAAAAAAAAAAAAAGGTGGGCAGAGTCCTATGGTTAAGAGCCAGATCTTTAAGGCAGTACCCAGAAATACTCCGCTCCAATCTCAGTATCTCAGCGGCGCTTGAAGAAGGCAACTAGCGGTCTGAATTCCACTTCAGCCACTGCTTTAGAGCTCTCTGCCACAGGGCTCAGCATCTTACCTGAGCTGACTCACCCCCCAGGGCCCTACATAGGTACATCAGTTTCTTTATGTCTGCACTGCTAAATGAAAGCCTAAAATCAGCTGTGAATAGGTAGCTACATGTTCTTTGGTTTCCCTTCCTATCTAACTAGGAGTATGTTAACTTCTTTCTGCTCAGGTGACTTGTAAGACACAGCAGGAAGATATTTTCTTTTCCTAGTCATAGATATCATGGCTAGCAAAATAAAACCAAAGTTTGCATTTCTAGGCACTGCTTTTGTACTTACAAAACACAAAGGAAGTTCATCGTGCTAAAAGTAAGACGATTTCTAAGTTCCAGGCATGTGCCACCCACAATTATACAAAATATTCACTGAAAGCTAAAATGGAAAAAAATTGAGAGGGAAGTGAAATAATTAACAATGACATCAAGAATGCTAAAGAAAATGTGTATTAGCTAACACCGCATTACATACCCTCTCTCTTAAAAGGAATCAGCAAAAAGAAAGAATTGAAATATATTGTTACTGATGAGTGGCCCAAAGCAGAGTAAAACAGGATCACCTGAGTAAAAATCAGCTCCAGAACAAAGTAAAAAAAAAGAGAAAACCAGCCATACCATGCACACCAACAGGCACGCTCATGGAAAAAAAATCCAAATTATTATTAGTGAAACAGACTGAAATCTGTCTTAGGCGGTGCACCCAAGGGAGCAGCAAAAATCAGGAGCCTGGCTGAAGGCACCTTTTACTAAAGGTCATGCAAAACTGCAGAAGAAACCTCAGGGATCCCTTAAAGTGTTTCCCTAAGACAAGGAATGCCTAATGGAGGTGGAGGGTTGTACAGGTTTCATTGCATTTATTACATACACACTAAAATATTAAACATGATAACAGCGGCTAAACTAAATCAAACATACTCTAAGTGAGATGCAAATCATTGTTAGACAATGTAAACAAACACTTGACAGACACAAAGCCTTTATTGCAAATCTCAGCAATTAGATCTGTCCCCAGAGAGATGCCACCAGCTCCAGGAGCCTCCAGCTGGGGAGCCCTGCTTGGTTAAGGCCACTGGAGACAAGCGGGCTCTGTGTCAGTCCACCACAGGAGCCAAGCGAAGCTGTTGTTGCAAGGAAAGTCTCCCACTCTCAGTCACTTCGCTCTGGACGTGCTCCAGCGGCAGCACTTCCCTGCAACAGTGTCTCCACTCAGCCCAAACCACTGGGGACAAGATCTCTTCCAGCCAGGCTTGCCAGTGGCATCTGCTCCCAACCAAAGAATCTCTCTCCAGAGAAAATGCTGTCTCAAAGCCAGCCATGCTGCAAGAACAGTGGCTCCTAACATAGATCGTCTCCTTTCAAGAAAATACAGGGCAAGTCCTCACAGCCAGCCTCTTTCCAAAGGGAGCAGCTCACACATTAATCCAATGAATAATTCCAGGCTGAGAGATAAAATATTTAAAGTCAAAAAAAAGGCAAAAGATCTTTGGAGTTCACAGTTTTCAAGCCAGCCTTCAAAGCTCACAAGCTATCATTTGCCAAGTAGAATCCACATGAAGAGTGTGATTATAAGAAACGTGAAAAATTGCACCATCGAATCAATGGGGACTTCAGAATTTAGCAAATACAGGAGCCAGTGGAACTGCTGTAATGCCGCATTCAGTAACTGCAAGCACAAGTCCGCCACGGTGCCATGACCTACTGTTTGAGCCAACTGATAGTAATTATATCGTATGAGAAACCCCACAATAATTGTCATACTGGATCAGACTCATTCAGTAGTGATCTTTCTACAGTAGTCAATACAAAATCTTCAGTGGTTAAGGAAGGGAAATACTTCAGCAGGCAGCTAGTGCTTCACTGCCGAACTAAAGAAGTTTCTTCCTTATCCCACTATTGGAAGTGTGTTTTACGTTCCAAAGCCTGAAGGTCTGTTTGCCCTCAGGGCTGTTTTTATCTCCATCTAATGTGACTGTACAAGCCTTCATTCTACACAGAGGTGTCTAAACCTGACCTAGAAACAAAACCTGTGAGGATTCACATCACCTCTTGCCACTAGGTTACTTATGCATAGCCTACAAAGAATCTTTTTTGACCCATTTCAATCTGCTCTCCCTTCCTGAAGTCATTCTTGGTTTCCATTTTTGTGGGAAGGTAAACAGGAATGCCTAACTCAACCTTTTTTTTTTACAATTCTACAAAAACAAGCACGATTGCGCTATTCTGGTGAAAGAGGATATAGGTAATTCAAAGTTCCTCACTTTTGCTGCAGGCTAAGAGCATGTACACAGGCAATTGCAGTTGAATCAGCTGATGTTCAATAACTTGTTAGCACCCACAGCACTGAGCGTCTCACTTTCAGAAAAGCCCATTGCAAAACTTGCAGTAAAGCTTCTGGCTGGTCAAAGATTTTCTGAAACCCAAATAACTTGTCAAGTAGATCTTTTCAAACCATATTAAACCTGCAGAAAATATGCCAACTGGAGCTAACATCGTGACTATCTGTATTTTTTATAACATGGTCTTTAATGTTAGTTCAACCAATTTCTCAGGTACCAAAACAATGCTTACTATCACGAAATTCCCTGAACCTCTACTGAAGCCTAGTTAAATTATAGATAAAACTTTGCTACTCTTTGTCTTCTGGTGTAATAGATTACTTTAGCAAAGACCGCACTTTCCCTCCAGTGGTTCAGCCACTCTGTTTTAAGATCCTTCACAATTCTTAGGTATATATTTATTGATGATTTTGTGCCCTTTGGTTTATCAGCTGGTTGTAACATTTCTTCTATTGACAGGTCAGTCATTGAGTAGCTTATCTTTACTGGCTGAAAAGTAGGTATTTGCCCAAGCTGCAAAATCATTTGACTTCTCTGCAATGTCCTTAGACTTCGTAATAGTCTGGTAGGCTTCTACGTCACAGATATTGTGAAACTTTGAATTCTTTGAATCTCATCAGATTTCACACTACTTCTTTCCTGCCTTATAGTCTGGTTTCTATAAGGCTAATTCCATTTTCTGAAGGATGGTTGTCTGTCAGAAATCACTTTTTCAGCTTTAATTTTTAAGTAGACACGCAAGGTTTCATGCAGCACAAGTTTGAAATAGAACAATTTTGACCAAGCTTTCCAAACCATTTCTCCTCAAGACACCAGTTAGAGTGGATTTATCAAATGTTGAAAGTTGGAAGACTCTTCCACCCTTCACCTCCTGCTCACCCCCCGTAAGCCTACAGCTAGGGACAAAGCTATGTGGCACAGTCTGGGCAAGAAAGGTCTATGTGTATGGCTAGAGCTCCTCATGTTACATCACTCCCATTGACAAAAAAAAAAAAGAAAAGGAAATTCCGCTTCTGATCCTTGTTTTTGTGAAGATACAATCAGAAATATGATCCAAGAGTGCTGACTGAATGCTGTCTACTCATGCCTTGAAATGTCTGGCAGAATGAGTTGTCACATGATTTCTACTCATTTTTATAACAACTCTTTCTCCTTTGATCTAGTAACAATAGACACTGGGATGAATCAAGTGTGTTTCAAGTTCATTCCAGGCTCTCAATCATAATGCAATAAGGATTTTGACTTTTAAATTTTTTTAACAACTTACTACTTCTTCTGTGGTACACTGTCAACACCCTGTCCCTCTCATCTGGACCTTTCTGCACGGCTGTACTGGAAATGCGGGAAGGGATTGTCCTATCAGGCTACCAGTCTCTACCTGTGCCACAGTATTTTATCTGGGCCACTATCTAAAGCTAGATTTCAGCCCAAAATCCCTGGGCAAATATGCTGTGCACGCTTCGGCATTTTGTTGAACATCCCTGCTCTGTAAAGCAGTGTACCAAAGTCTCCGTGGCAGTTTTACAGAAGTCCACAAGGAAAGCTGTGTCTGAGAAGAGAATAGCCCTAATGGAATGACCTTTACTGGGACTTGACACCTGCTACCTTGTAAGCTTCTTACACACACAGCTTAATCCACCTGGAGGCTTTTTTGCTTGATGGAAGGTGATAAAAAAAGCTGTTAGACTGTAAGCTCTGTCTTAGATTCAAAGCATGTAGGCTCCTTGATATTCTGAAGCTTTGGGCACACAGAGGGGAAAAATATTTCTTAGTTCAGGTGAAATTCTCAAGTTGATTATTAGGGTTGAACCCTGGTCTAAGAATCACTTTATTGGCAAGGAAGTAAAGAAAAGGCTTCCTGATAGGAAGAAGGGTCCCAGTTCCGCAGTAGTACAGACAAGATAATGTAATAGTGATCATAAAGCTTTCCTCAGCAGACAAGAAGAACAAAGAAGCCCAACTCTAGAAATTTACAATCCACAGAGGATCAAGCAGATTGTATTCTGGATACCTTAAAGGTGAATGCTTTAAAACATGCATCAATCTGTAGTGATGAAAAACCCATCCCCTCCGATTATAAATAATGCCCTGTTTCTTTGAGACAACAAGGCTCTAAATCAAAAAGTTGCGTCAGTGTGATTTTTAGCATGGTGTAGAGGGGGGAAAAGCCAAGCAAAAGACAGGCCACACTGCAGAACCACCTTGGCACAGCTGCAGGGAGAAGCCAACGCACAAAAATTGAAACAGCCTTGCTGTTACAACAGAGGAGGAATTAGCATTATATAGGAGCCAGTTTTATTTGGAGCTTAAAGGAGAAACACAACCGACAAACAAACAAACAAAAATAAAAAATACAAACCAAAGAACTGACCTTCTAAATGGATGAAGCCCCTGACTATAAAAAAATGACCTATCACTAATGCCTGAAACTGTAGCGGAAGCCCAAGTGAGACGGCTTACCAAAAACACAGTAACGGCCAGGAGCTGAGCTAATGTTCTTCAGGTCACCACTTCCCATTCTCTCACTGTGCCAAACACCATCTCCCTCAGCGAAGTGAATCCCTGGAGCTCATCCTCCCTTCTGCCTGAGCTAAGGTGCACCAAAGCCACTGGATCTGGCCTTGTAAGGCTTGGAAAAGGAAACTGTGCAAACCTTTTACTCCTTACCACAAGAGGAAGATCCAAAGCGCTCTCTTCAACTGCAAGCTTTTCATAGCAGAATCTCCCACTTCATGCTCCCCTGGGCATCGTTTCTATGACTTTTTTTTTCTCTGAAGGTTAATGTTGACAACTTTCCATCACCACGGAATCTTCAAATATTTTGTTCTCTGCTGCTGGCCCAGGTGACTGTCTTAGTGTTTTAAAGGGTTGGATGCAAGAAGTTCAGAATGGAAAAATTTATGCAGAGATTAGTGTTTAAGAAACACTATGAAACAGTCAACAGCTTTCTGTTTATTTATTTTAAGGTGACTGACACTTGTATTGATGCCTTTAGTCACTTAGATCTCAGGACACTTGCAAGCACTTGTAAAATCAAGGTCTGTGTTTGAAACATCCCACTTGCATCACATATGCTAGGCTGTAAATGTAGCTAACTTTTATTTGCTGGCTTTTTTAATATAGGCCATTTACATGGAGTAGAACATTGATCCTCCTGTTCAAGTTTCCAGAGATTATTCAGTTTTAGTATTGCTGTGATTAGTCACAGCGTGGCTGCTGTTCCTCTAGGTTGTTTGATACAGTATATTTCCCACTATACACAAAGCAGCACTGTAGGAAAACCCAATTTAATCAATTTGAGCAGCACTTCTTGTGCTACATTGCTATATTATGTATTGGACAGATAAAGTTGTGATCCTATCTAATATATTCTTTGGCTGGTTTGAGTGACGTACTGAATGAATGGAGATACTTAATGGTATGCAATCCTGCTGCTGATAGATGATGGCATCGTTATTTGAAGAAAGACCAAAAAGGGGAGTGGTGGGAGGGAGGGTTTAACCACCGCTTCCCACATCTGTAGTGACACGGACACTGCAGTGTGCTAAGGAAGAAAATCAGGCAGAGGAGACTTCTGACAGCAAGCTAAAGAAAAGTGGAAAGTGAGAACAAGGACGAGCTCTAAATGCGGTTATGACATCAACTGCTGCAGAAACCAGGTTGTAGAAACCAGCCTCATTTTCAAAAGGTGCTCTGCAAACTGCAAGGTACTTTTAGATAAGCAAACTAACTGAGCCCAAGGCTGCTGTATTCTTTCTCCCACTTTTATAATTATTTCTTGGGATGACAGAAGCACCTATACCCCTGAGAGAGGGGCTAGCCCATCCCTGCAGCTGTAAGCACCAGCAACACAGGGAAGTCTCTACCAACAGTACTCCATAATGCCAGGGCCGTCAGGTCTTAAAAGTAAGAAAAAGAAAGATATTTATTTATTTTTTTAAAAAGTTTCTGCCAGTTGATCTGTTAATCTAAAGCCTTAAATAGGCAGGTAATGTTTCCAGACTTTCTAACACTTGGACGGCACATTTTTGAACCTTCAAAAGTACATCAGCTTTTACATAGAAAACCTTGGAGCCAGTCCTGGAAGGGAGCCAAGATGTTCTCTCATATGTAATGTTATAAAAAAGAAACGCAACAAGTAGCTCATAGGAACTCTTATTAAAAAGGGACAGACATGACAGGTAATGGCAGTACAGCATCACCAACAGTTAATGTAAGCACAATATGTATTGTGTCATAAATGCAAAAGTCTGAGCCATGGAAGACAGTGTCATAAGACAACAGAATAGTGGTGTCATCAGGTGACACATTTTGTTAAATCTTCTATACAGACTTCCTGGATTCTTTCAGTCTCTCAGCAGGTTTGCGATTGTTGCTGCTGATGGGTTAAGACAGCTTTAAATTTACTGATGAAGTACCTTAGCCTGGAAGCAGCACCATTTATAGCACTATATGCATTATACAGTTTTACCCAGTTCATTATTATCAACATATATCTGGACAGCTTTGCTACTAATCTGCTGTAGTCACTGGGGACTACTTGGGTCTAGTTCTGGTGTTTTAAAGAACTGGTTTAAAAATCACTAATTGCTTAGTTTCCTACAGCAAAATACTAATATTCAGTGCAAGGAAATAATAGTTCACCTGAGGAATGCATATGTATGTATGGAAGGAACCTCTACATTGTGGTTGCACTAATTCTCACTCATTGGAATAGCAGTATGATCCCAAAGACTTTAGATTAACCAGATCCCACTGCAATTGGGACTCCAGGTAACCACCTTTGCTGCTTAAATTCTTCCTCAGTTTAGTTACCTTTCATTGACTCTCCCCAAGGCCTTTTACATAGATATTTTTCTTGATTTTAAATACAAAGTTTAATTGACATTTTTTGACAATTTAATTAGAATTACCTGTCCCTTGTGATTACATTTATTTTTGCACTTTGTCTCTGCAGAATTTTTGATCCATTTAATTAGTTTTAACCATGTCCCACACTGCTCACCTTCAGAAGTACATCTATTATATAAGCTCGGCTGTTTTTCTTATACCAATTATCTGAATGTAAAAGAACTTCAAGAAAAAACACTTGTTTTTATTTCTTATTCATGCCACGATGCTATTTATCAAGTTCTATGGGTAACCCACCATATTTTCTGGTTCAACACCTTTATCAATGATCTCCATGAAGGGATCGAGTGCACCCTCAGCAAGTTTGCAGATGATACTAAGCTGGATGGAAGTGTGGATCAGCTTGAAGGAAGGGAGGCTCTGCAGAGGGATCTGGACAGGCTGGATCATTGGGCTGAGACCAACAGGATGAGGTTCAACAAGGCCAAGTGCAGAGTCCTCCATTTAGGTCACAACAACCCCATGCAGCGTTACAGGCTTGGGGAAGAGTGGCTGGAGAGCTGCCTGGCAGAGAAGGACCTGGGGGTGTTGGCTGACAGCTGGCTCAACATGAGCCAGCAGTGGCCCAGGTGGTCAAGAAGGACAATGGCATCTTGGCCTGTATCAGATGCAGCGTGGCCAGCAGGAGCAGGGAGGTATTTGTGCCCCTGTGCTCAGCACTGGTGAGGCCCCACCTCGAGTGCTGGGTTCAGTTTTGGGCCCCTCACTCCAAGAAGGACATTGAGGGGCTGGAGCGTGTGCAGAGAAGGGCAACGAGGCTGGTGAGGGGGCTGGAGAACAAGTCCTACGAGGAGAGACTGAGGGAACTGGGGTTGTTTAGCTTGGGGAAGAGGAGGCTGAGGGGAGACCTCATCACTGTCTACAACTGCCTGAAAGGAGGTTGTGACGGGGTGGGTGCTGGTCTTTTCTCCCAAGTGACAAGTGATGGGACGAGAGGAAATGGCCGCAAATTGCGCCAGGGGAGGTTTAGATTGGACACTAGGAAGAATTTCTTCACTGAAAAGGTGGTCAGGGGTTGGAACAGGAATTTCTTCACTAAAGGGTGGTCAGGAATGGGAACAGCTGCCCAGGGAGGTGATGGAGTCACCATCCCTGGAGATATTTAAAAGATGAGCAGATGAGTTCCTTAGGGACATGGTTTAGTAGGGAGACAGGCACGGTTGGACCCGATGATCTTAGAGGTCTCTTCCAACTTTATAATTCTATGATTCTGTGTACAATTAATTTAATGGGCTATTGGCTTTTTTGTTTCACACACACACACACACTTGTAAAAAGGCCTAACCTTTAGTTAGACTGCAACTATTAATAAAAACCAAACTGTGCACTAAGAGTCATTGCCAGCTGTTGCCTGTAAGGATGCATTTTAAAATTTCCTCACAGATCTTTTCTCACTGAAAAATACTTGGAACTTACAGGCAACTTTTTGCCTCCAATACATTTTTCAAGGGCTATATCTGATTCTTTCTCTGTAATACATTACTTTAATTGACTTTCATGCAGATACTGAGGATAAAACAATGTAACAACCTAAGGCTGAGGCACATGCCCAACCACAGGCTGACACTCGTATTTATGCTATGCAGCAGGGTGGAAAAGGGTACTACCGTGGAATGTCCACCACTGGAGATACTCAGAGCTTTCTTGTACAAGATCCAGTGCAGTCTGATCCCAGCTGGCCAGGCTTTGAGCAGAGGGGGAGCTGATCAGAAGACCTCCAGAATTCTTTCTGACCTGAAGTATTCTATAAACCTGATGAAAAATCTCATTTGAACTTTGTTGAGTCAGGGCATTCTTCTCAACCTTTTTGTTTTGCCAACAAAGACACCGAGCTGGGAAGTTTTAAGCCTGGAGATCCATCTCGTCTAACTTCAGACACCTAAAGGAGATGGCTAAGTTAAGGACCTAGTTGTTCTTCTTGTCATTCCCAGTCCAAAAAGACAGGATGACATCATGACCATGTACATCCCAAACCTAGTCAACAGGGAGGGGGGGATAGTTACCATATAACCTAGTTGAGTGCTGAAAGCAGGTGGGATGGGCTTGAAATCCAGTAGCTCACCATGGAGAGTCTACAAGAAGTTACTAGCATTTTCTGCATTTCTGCCTCTACAACATAATTATTTCTTTTAACAAACCGAAAACTTATTTTATATTCATCATCAACATTAATGCCTCAAGAATCAATGTGCCAATGAGATTTGAAGAGGCTCCTGTAGTACTACAAACAGAGTTAGTACATTTCTAAATTGTTATCTTAAGTCTTTTAAGTTAGAGGAATATTTGAAACAATACAGTATTTTTTTCCTTCCTGGGGGAAAACTGCAACCTGTTAGAATAATTGGAATCAGATGCACAATATTAGTCCTCAGGTGTCAAATCCTTTAATAGATGATCTTACATTTGAAAATTCAGGGAGGAGTAACAGAATAAACTGACATCTGCTGTTACCCACAAGAACTGGGGAGAATGGTATTGCTATAATTTCCTTTTAAGCAGATTCTAAAAATTAAAATGAAAAAATTGTTAAATCATTTACCCTCCCTGTAATAAATGAAGATAGCTGGACTGTAACATCCACTCTCTTCCTGAGAAATACAACAGGAGGGTGTAAACTGAACATTGTGCCCAGCCAATAACACTCGTCATAAGGGCTTTTATCTTGAGTAATACCAGGCAATTTTTTCTGAACTGATTTGTATCAAGCTCTTCACGTACAGCCACAAAACAGTATCAACTTACTCTGTGCTTGCCAGATACAGGTTTTGCTTATCTTAAGGAAGAAGAGGAGCATGAGCTAAAAGACTTATGCTTGCCTTTCAACTGGACTGACCACTGAAGTCTTTCTGGGAGATCCCTATCCATGATAAGCATAAACTCAACTTCAATACACAAGGGGCTCTCAACAGCAGACCAGACAATTTTCTAAGCACTTTGAGCTTGTTTAATAAAAAACAACCACAATTCCATATAAGATGAGTTTAACTTGCAAGAATTTCTCTCTAGGTTAGGTATCTTCAGTTTTAAAGATCTTCTGAAGCCGAAGGACAGCCCCCTGTCAAAACTAAAGGGAAAGCACAGGGTCCTGCACATCCACGCCCACAACACAGTGGGTTCATTTTCAGCTTCTCATGGCAGATTCAGAGATTCTCCACCCTCATTCTGTGAGGAGCAGGACACTGTTCACCTGTGTAATGGGAAAGACATCCAGATCAACCACAGGCTTTTTTCCCAGCCACTGTACAGGAGCTCTTTAGCTAAACTCAAATGCCCTAAGTGTGGCATGCTCGTAACAGATTTTCCATCCATGTCTTTGATTTGTCTTCTTCACTGTCTGGAAAAAAGCTAATGACTGGAAATTATTTTAAGAAGCATAAAAAGGATGATTCAGATAATGCTATGATGAACAGCCTGACATCAGCCTTATGAAAAGATTTGAAAAAGCTGATATGGGATGAGATAAGTATAAAAATAAGGAATATCGTAATTAATACTAATTAATACTAATTACTTTATTAGTTTAGAGTGGAAAAAAGACAGTGTTTTTTCAATCAAACAATCACTAATAAAATTACTGGTTTAGTTAAAAGCAATTATGTTGCCCTGACGCATTTCTGGTATCTGAGTTGCTCAGAATAAGGTTAGAAGTCTGATTATTGTATCACATGAGGAAAAGCTACCCATTTCTCACTGTGGCAGGAAGATATTAGTGTATTAATCTCTAAATCAGCAGGAAATATGGGTAACTTGATGAACTAGTTGGTAGCCACAAAGACAAAATTAATAACTAACCAAGTGAGCACTTAAGCAGGGAAGAGATGGTAGATTCTTCACAATTTGAATCTTCTGGAAAAAAACTTTTAGTGTAAGCATCTGGTATGCTTACATAATAGGCATTAGCAGCTTAATGCAAAATTAAAAGATAAGGCACTCTGGTTTATATTACAAAAGCGATAATCATAACGGTCTTTTCAGGCCTTAAAATACATCTATTAACATGGTTCAAATGTGCAGCACATGAGGTTCCTCAGCATGATCTCAAAGGCAGTTTCTTTGATCCAGTTTTCTCGGACACCCTCAGAATCGTTAATGCCAAATTGAGGTGCCTGTCTCTTACTATTCCTTCTTGTAATGCCATTTTCATTCCTTCTGCAGCAAGATTTTCGGAGTGCCACTCTTTAGCAGAGTATCAGCTTTCCTAGAGGCCTCCCTGGTGCATCATCTAACCACATTTCTGTGCTACTAAGGCCAGTTTCCCTAAGGAACAACTGACTGCCCATGTTACAGACCTAGTTTACATTACTCATTGAAAGTCTTGCCTTACTATCATAGTTATTTTAGATTCTGATAATATTTTTTGCAGCTTGAAGTCACACTTTATTATTATATCTTAAAGCATACACCTTATTTTGCACCATTACACCTTGAAAGTGCATCTACCTGCAAGATGGCACATAGTGCCTACGTTTGGTATCACATACACACCCTTCCATTTGTTCCCTTACAACCAGAAGAGATTCCCATCATACTACTCTGTATTGACTAGGTGCCCAAATTTAGGATTTAATCTGATGCACTTTTGCTCGAACCCACCTTGAGCTCTCTGCCTGTTGGGAGACATTGTCACGTCCAAAGAAAAGTGGCTCCCCCACTGCTCCAGGTTGGGCCAGCCTATGGAAATACCTCTCTCTGTCATCATACCACTGTAAAGCTAAGGCAAACAGGATCCTAATTCAGATGAGGAATTGCAGCCTGAAAGTTAGGCAGAATGAATGTAAGCCCATATGATACCTTCGTAGAGCAAAGAGAACCGCTACCCCATTTTCCTCCTTTTTCAAATCACCTTTTTCTTTATCGAAGTTTCCTGTTTATGAAATTTCTGTAGCAATCTTAATGGGTATTTTGACCCAGTGTACCTTGTGATAAATGCCATAATCATCTATTTGGAGGCTGTCCCATGTTCTCAAGACCATAGATTTTTGGATCACAGCCGTTTATTTCATTTTCATTTGGCTTCTGTTCCTAAGCACTTTGCTTATTATCAAGCCCTTTTGTTGTGCGTACTCCAGTTCCATCCCACTAATTGGCTACAATGTAAGTCTATGATCCCTATCAAATTAACTCCTACTGTAATTGAGCCTGCTACAATCACATTCCCTTCATAACCTCCTCTAAGACACGCTCTCATTGGTGTAAGATCTGCACTTAATATCGAACTTGCAGTCCTCGCCTTTGCACTTGCATCAGCGACTACACATCTGACGCTCTTGGACAAAAGCATCTTTTACATAAAACTTTTGTATAACCACAGAACAGCCAGCAATGGTCCATGTCTAATGGCAAAAATAAAAATCTGTCCACTCTGCTAACTCAGGTGACTTTGTTGATTTTAGAGGAATTGAAGGATTATTCTTGCATGGCATAGTAGTGAGTGAACATAGTACAAGATGTAGTCAAGGAGCCTAAAACAGTCAAGACTTTCCATTGGCATCTAGGCATGGGTTGCAAGAGTTTCCTCCTGGATAGGTCAGTGAACTTGTGGAGGACTGCAAAGAAAGAGGATATTCACTTTGAATGCATCAGATATTTCATTAACTGTAGTCATCAAGGCTCTCTATAAAATCAGTGAAAGTTCTATCTTAAGCCACGCACTTGCCCATGCTCTAGAAACTCATTTCGTTTGGTTTGAGTAATGTAATGAGAATCTGCTCAAAAATCAAAATGTTGTCGAAAATGTTCGTATGGATGTCATTACCCAGAACAAAGCCATGATGTACAGGTGCCAGGATTCATGGTGGGGAAAAAAAGGAGAATGAACTATTGTGAGTGCTTTAAGAAGTGGCTTAGTGAAAATAATTAGAACAGGAAATACAGTCAGCTAAGTAGAAGCTGCTTTAGCACTTCCTGTGCTATTTTTATTTGCACTGGTTAATACATTCTTACATCTTAAGATAACTAGGCCAGCTTGTCTAAGGGACACAGAACAGGGTGCTAATTTCATCTCTGCTTCACAATTCACCAGCGTCAGCACTTACTAAACCAGAATTAGGTATCCTATCCTATTTGATGATGTTGCATAGCAAGTTCTAGACATTGTTACTTCTTGCTGTTAAATTAAGCAGCATAGTCAGGTTTGAAAAAAACTGTTGCACTAATAGTAGTCACCCACTCACTCAGTGGCTTTCAGTATCACTTTTCCATTTAACATCGCATCCTGTCTTCAGCAGCCGCTTCTATGAAGTATCCAAAACTTTCCAGCACCCTTTAGTTATTACAATTCTTGGAGTAACTGATTAGTATACAGACTTAATTATATAGAGGATAATAGAAAAATATCTTACTTATGATTGATTAAGCCTGGCAAGCACAATCTGCATTTTAAGAATTTCTTCTATGGAAAATTACCTCAGAAAATACAAACCCAAATTGATCACTTTCAGTTCAGGGTGAAACTTCTTGAAGATTGTGCAGTATTTTCTCAACAAGTCATTGACTGCTTCGGAGCGTCTGATTTGCACTAACACATTATTGTATGGAAATTCCAAAGCAACTATTTGTTATCAGTTTAGAATGTCAACGACTTAAAATAAAAGCTAGGAAAGATAGGTGATAAAAGCATAGCTGCAGGTTAGAAAAAAAAACATAAACAAATCTGTCTTTCTAAAAGGAGGTATTTCTGACTACCAGGTTCCTATTTTTTGCATGCGTAAGTCTCATTCATCTATTGTCTGGAGTGCAGACCCACCCAGCCAGACTGAGAAGGGAAAAATGAAAATAATTTAAACAGGCATTCACATTATTGAGGTAACAAGAGTGTTTTAATCATGTTTCTCTTATTAAATGAAATGAAAATTATTATGGGGTATTTTTTTTAGGTTCATACACATTGCTTTATGTAGAGTTGCCTTATAAAAGAACTTGCTTTTAATAAAAATACTTGAGTTTCAAAGAGTCGGTGACTCACATGCTTTTAAAATAGCTGTCATTTCTATGAGCAATACCGAAGAAGAGAATGATCAGAAAGTCTACTAGAAAACACTTATTTCTTTTCCCTACT
Source organism: Neomorphus geoffroyi (assembly GCA_033558235.1). Taxonomy (NCBI): domain Eukaryota; kingdom Metazoa; phylum Chordata; class Aves; order Cuculiformes; family Neomorphidae; genus Neomorphus; species Neomorphus geoffroyi. Next base: position 89,030,943 of record JAUMJM010000005.1, read on the forward strand.
TTCTCTCTACTCATACAGCATGCAAGTACTCAAAAATATTCAGAATAAATACAACTTTGGATGTGCACAGTTAATCAAAAGAAAGGCAAACTTAGGACCAATTTATCAGGTTAGCACAACTACCTTGCTCATCCTTCTCTTCCAATCCAGTTCCAAACTGGAACCAAGTAGAACCCAAGGGGCTATTTCATTTTCACGCGTCAGGTCTCCAACACACCACTACATTTGATTCTTGATCAGTAACATTACCTCACGCCCAATACACGCATACAGCATTATCCATACAACATTTTTCTTGTGAAGACAGACTATCCAATAATATTTTATGCCTCAAACGCAAACAAGTGCGATAACCTGTAGGAATGAGAAAGGACTTCATTTGTTAATGATTTCAGAAAAAAAATTAACTAATTTAGAAATAAAGTTTGGAAGACATTTTTCTCCTGTAAGTGAGCCCTGGCTATTTGCTATGCAACAAACACCCGTACACACTGTCCCTCTTAGGCAGTACAACCCTGGCATTCTGACCTGACAGTAAAACACAAACCAGGACAGCATTCACTTCTCGCCTCTCTTTTGCACTGGAAAGAAACAACACATATACACAACTACCGCAGACCAAACAGACTAGCAAAATGTTCTTGTCTATTATTTTGTACAGTCAAATTGCTTTTCTACACATGTGTACAAAGTTTGCCACAACAACGTCTGTTTAAATACAATTCATCCATAATGCTAATATAACATAGATCGCTAACAGTGAGCACAGGAAGGCAAGTTTTTCCTTTAAAGCAGGGTAGCTTCCACAGGATAAAATTTAACCTTTCGTATTAAGCAGAGAGAAAAATTTACAAGATCCTAAAGTATACTATAATGTGGTCTCTATAAAACAAAATTAAGGCTGAACTCACAGTTAACTGAGGTGTTCAAACTTCTCCCATATAATTTCAGGCACTTAAATGAGGTGTCTGTGGAGGAGCCTGGCTGTCCTACACTCCCTCTCCACTTGCAACAGAGACAAAAATAAATTTCTTAAAGTGTGATAATTCCTGTCCTCCCCCATCATCCCTAAACAAAACCTTTCCTTCCTTTCAATCCAAGTAGCTTCAGCAAGTTTAAGAGGTACACATACAGTTTCTCTCTCAGTTCTCGATTTATTATCAACGTGGAGACAATTTCTGGTTGCTTTTTAAGAAAACAGGACTGGAAGCAATGCCCTGGGCTATCGCATCAAGACTGTTTTCCTCAACTCCCCGTGTTTATCTCTCCTGAAGTATTTGTAGAGAGCAGTGACAGTCCTTCTCAGTCCTCATTTTGCTACTCCAAACAAGCTGGGGTCCTTTGTTCTCTCCTTGTAAGACAGTTCTGCATTTTCCTGATTACCCTAGTAGCCCTTTCTTGGCGCTTATTTCAGATTGAACTATCTTTCTTGATTACACTGACCTGAAACACTCACATTTCTGCAGACACAGCCTCATTCCAGCTTTATAAAATGATTCTGCTGGAAATACTTGGTCTCACACTTCTTTAGATCCTGGTCATATTTTTCATAATGGCATTGCATTGATGATTCACAAACCTCCTAAGTTAGACAAATAGATATCAATCTGCCTTCTTCATCTGTGTTTTCATGCAGGAGCTTCCAGCTAGTTGTGCCTGCCCGTGGGCTACAACAGTTCTAATGAGTGAAATGAAACAGGCGACAAACATTTATACCCTGGCTTCACTAGCCAAGATATTAAACACATATTAAGGTCATTATTTCAGAGCTGCTTTTCTCAGGGGCTATTTCCAAGCCTTCTCCAGGATTAGCCAGCCCCATTCAGATGCATATAACCCTCGGCAGCACAGGGCTCTAGGGCTAACCTGGCTCTTCCCATCAGGAGCAGCAAGAGGCTGCCAGAAGTTTGTGTCATCTCTTCCTTTCTGTTTCTGAAATATTTTATTTAGCTCACCAGAATGACTGAAACCAAGAAGTCCAAACAGTTTAATGATACAAAATGGTTCAAATTAGTGTCTGTCTTGTTTTCCTCTGTAGTTTAAGGGATCAATATTAATGAAGAGAGAAGCTATAAACATCACTAATGAGGATGAAGTGGAATATCCCCTACCAGAGCCGCATACACTTAGGCTGCTCCAAATGAAGATGACATCCACTATTAAAGGCTGCATTTTAATCCAGCCACAATAATAACAGTGAAGTTAGTGCTATTGGTAAATTTTAATAGATGATGTCTTACAAAAGTGCCCTACTTGAAATTCAGCCCAAAGACTAAATTAAAGTCAAAGCCCTAGTCAGTTAACTGGGCTATAACATGTGAAGAATTGATTTTCTTATTTTCAGCTGTCAGACCTGCTACAAAGAATGAGTTTTAATTCTGGGGATGTTATTAAACTCCTTGCTTAACTGGCAGAAAAATGGAACCGCTAGCCAGGCGATAGCGGTGTGGCTGTCGGAGTGAATGACACCTGTCAGAGTATGATGAATGACCCTCTCTGCCCCACAATCCCCCGCTCTGTCACTCAGGTGAGGGCCATTAATCTTCATCGAGGGCCTGTCAGGCCAGGCAGCCACGACGACAAAACGTCTTCTCGCATTTGCTGCCGCAACACACATAACAATGCGATATTCTTATTGTCACAGCGACACCAAATTAGCATAATTTATTATGACTTTCCACCCCCTGAACCCCCTCCCCACCCAAAACCCAAGTTGGGGAGAGATGCGATTAGACAGATGGAGGGTAGGCCCAGCCTGCCAGCCCCCGAGCCCCCCGCAGTGCTTGATGAGGAGTGGAGCATCTCTACAAACCAATCAAAAAGCTGGCAGTTCAATTACAGAGTAATAAAGGGACATTCATCATTCAATTAGGCACCTGTCATGGTTTCACAAAAGGGAAAACTTCTAACCTGACACTCCAGGGAGAAGATGCTACAACCAGGAGGCAGAGAAATAAATGAAAAAAGGACAAAGTCAATTACTGGCCAAACCAGACAAAAGGAAATATGGTAAAATAAGGGAAAAGTTATCCCCAGGCAAAAATCAGAAAAGTTGCATGACCTTACAAAGATTATAAAGGGTTAGTATTAAAAGAGCTGTGCCGCGCTACTCTGCAACATGTACACTACCAAATTTCCCCCCTTGCAAGCTTCAATGAAAACTGACAAAGCTGAATTATCATAAAGAAAGCTTTAGGGAAACAGGATTGTGGTTTAAAAGCCCCAATATTGCTACTGCAAGAGCATACAACACACACCATCTTTAGAAGGAGCAGATCTATTCATCTCAGCTTGTTGCTGTGCCTTGTTTGAAACGCTCTAAACACCTGGGGTGATTTTTTCTATCACGTTAGAAACATTAGCAATTCTGTTAACCACCGCCAAAACTAGGTGAACCCTTTTTTTCTTTTAAAGTCACTAACATGCCACACAAGTGCTAAGATTTTGGCAAGTACAACAGAAGAGAAACTAAGCAGGCATGCTTCATTCCAAGTTATTTCATTCAATTTATGTGCTTCATAGTTTGCAGAACCCAGATCTTGAAAGTTATCAGAAATTAGAACATGGCAGAGATGAGATTGTTTGTCAGGCAGAGACTGGAACTAATGTGGATTTATCCTGTTCTGCAGCTGCAAATAACAGGTAAAAAAAATAATAATATTAGATTGCTGAACAGCTGCTTGTGCAATAAACTCCGTTAAGTTGATTACCTGCCTGCTAAGAAGGTTTATAGTAAATTGCAACTCCAACATTAAATTACCAGAGCAGCAAAGGTAGGATTTGATTCGAAAGATGCAAGGCTAATCCAAAATCATTCTTTAGAAGTGATGAATGAAACCCTGTATAACCAGCTAGAATAAGTCGAAAAACCTAGAGTGTCTTGATGATTTGAATCCGACATATTTTCAGAAGGACTCTCTGAGTCCTGGTGCCTGCTTACACAGAGCAGCACAGGGATGGGAGGAATACTCCATTTATCACTGCATGAGCAGAACACTGCACGTCTACTCATCCACCCGCTCCGTCACAGTAAGCCCAGGAGCATACCGCACTAACACAGCTAGCGGGTTTCTAGGAGACAAGCTAGTTCCCGTGTGGGGTTGCAGTTTCACATGTAGATGTGTCACCTCACTCAGACGTGGGTCACGCTACAGTTCTGGGTGCTCGTGTCATAGGATTTACACCTCCAAATCATGCTGATGGTTTTCAAAATTCTGCCTAAGTGAGTTCACACAGTATAACAATTAAGGAAGTCTTTGGGAATATTTTGTCAAGTAACGAGGAAAAAAATATTGCCAGATAAATTTGCTTTGATTCAGCAGCTGACTAACTCCAAGCACCAGTAATTATTTACAGCAGGAGTCAGAGCTGGTCTTGCTGGAGAGGGGGAGGGAATCATCATTATGCAGTGTTTTCTTTACAAGAGGATCTAGATCTACAACAGGGTGCAAAATAACGTAAGCAAGTGATTTGTATGCTGAATACTTCCTCCCATGCCTTTTGCATTTGCATCCCAGAGCCTAATGAAGTTCTGATACAACATAACAAAGAGGCTAAAAATGCCTACACACCTTGCTCACAGGGGGTGCTACAGAGATTAATCTTTAAGGTGTTTAAACTGGCTTGGAGATGAAAAGTGCAACATAGCATAAATACTAGCTGTAGCATTGTGTGTTGCTTTCATTACACTACTTTGAAAAAGTCATCATAGATTATTGTATCAGCTTTCCCATAATACCCAGCAGGGGATTTTGGTTTTCTCTTTTTGGTATAAACACATTCTAAATACAAGCTTGCAAAATCCAGAAGATGGAAGAAAAAAGTGCCAGAATTACTCAACCACAGAATTTATAACTCCTTCCCTACCCTTTCCCCTAGAAAATAGAGTTTATTAATACAGTGGTTGCCTTTGAGATTAGTTACAGTGTCAAGGTTTTCAACAGAAAAGAGGCTCAGAATGGTGTGTGCAACTCAAAGGTGTTTGACTGTATCAGTCCTTGAGGTCTTGTACACACAGTTCCACTGCAGCGGTCACTGGTTCAAAAAATTGAAAGCCAAGTGTCCAGGGAATATGTTACAAAATTAGTAATTTGCTGTTCCTGTTTTGATGTCAAACAGAAAACAAACAGAAATAATATCCCTTCCAGGAAGTCTAAAAATAACTAAATAGAACAAACGGAGCTAAAAATACAACAATTGGTTTCAGATGCAGAGATGCAATTATCAGGCTCCAACACATCCAATCTGCCTTCTCTCCTGCACAAGCATACATTAAAAACAACCTGGGAGCCCAGGGACTAAATGCAAGGATTCTCAGAAGTCTTGTATGAGGGTCAGAGTTTTTTGTCTGGGTTTTTTGTGTTTGTTTTTGGGTTGGGTCTTTATTTGCCTGGGGAGGGGGGGGGGGCAGGGTGAGAGGTGTGCAGAGAGAAGGGAAGAACACTCATATTCCTAGTAGGTCACTACTATTTCAGGTTCTGGTTTGCCATAGAGACTTCTATATAGACACTGTGTCACAGTAACTCACCAAACACTACAAATTAAGAAACACATAGATGATTCTGAGTTCCCAGTATGTGGCCTTAAACAAATCATGTTATCGAGGGCTGTCATATCAGTGATCTGCTTTATTAGGTCTTAATAAATGCAGCACATTTATCCAAATGCCTCAAAGAGCACAATTTACCCTTCTTGTTCCTGTGGATACCATGCATTTGCCTTGAGAAACCCAGTTTCCTGGGGAGGAAGCACTACCGGGGTAGGTGTCGGTAAATTCACAAAAGGAAAATGAGGGTAGAGGGAATAAAAAAAGATAATCATGTTGAGACAAAAAGGGAAGACAGTAAAGTACCAGAACGATAGCAGGATGAATAATTGATGAGCTGGTGGTTCACGAGTGAGTTTCATTAATATTATCCTGCAGGTTCATTAAGCACTGTCCCAGGCTCATCTTCGAAGGTTCCTCCAGAGTTTTGATTAGGTGCTGCAAGTCTTTTGCTTAGACATGAGAACTTCAGGCCTTCGGTGGTGACAACCACTTCCTAAGCCCCTGCCCCTTCAGCCAAGCACCTTTCAGAGCTGTTTTCTATTCCCTTCCCACTAATCACAAGTCCCTAACCATGACAGCAAGTCTTAGTAAATAATATATCAAGATAAATGATAATTGTTCTGTTTTAAGTGTCTCCTAATGAGCATCATAAATTAAAAATTAATATTGCAAAGACTGTATGAATAGCATCAATGCTATAAACAGAGCAGCAGGGATCAAGAATGCAAATGAAAGTGAAACACTCTCTTATCCGCTCCCCTGTATGAAAAAATTCTGGAGCCAGCAGACTGTTAGGCATTACAAAGCTAATAAATGACTTTAATGAAGTTCTGTAACAGGCAATTCCTTCTTAATCTCTCCTTCACCTTCCAATATTTGGCTCTTCTGGATTTCGAAATATTTTTTTTTAGATTTCTTTTCCGTTTTAAACCACCTCTCAAGAATCATTTCTTGTTTCTTGTTAGGTTCAACAGTGATCTCAAACCAAAGCATGCTGCTGCAGCAAAAACTAGGGAAGGGGCTGGTTAACAGATTGCTGGTTCTGATGATCATGCAGAAAGGCTAAAGCGATTTGGCAGTAGCCATTCTGTTGTGTGACGTTGCTATTATCATTGTGCCTCTATTCAGAGAGTGCATTCAAATGCTGTCTTTTTCTGGGTGAATGAATAAGGTACACTTAGCTATGCCCTTGTACCTCCCAAGTTTCAGCTAGAGAGAAAGAAGGCAGCTGGAATTTTTACTCTTCCTTAGTTTGTTCAATTTAGATGTAGAAGAACTAGTTGCACAAGCAATGCTTACCTCCTTTTTAGTGGCTGGAAAAAGCTGTAGCTGAATCCCAACTCCTTCAGTTTTGTAAATACCAAAACCTGATCCCTTTGTAGCAAACGTCTTTGGATGCTGTATCTGCATCATCATGTCACTAATTATTCCTAGACAGAAGATAATATCAGACTCAGAGAAACAAATAAGATACAGATTTACTAAGTTATGAATGACACAAGGTCCAAGTCCATGAAGGAATCTGATACTCAGGCTAGGATTAGAGCACTTTGATAACTGACATTTTTTTTAAGATACCTAGCAAGTCTTCTAGACCTTGTCAATAATCAACCAGTCAACAAAGAGACCACAGAAAATAAGATCTGATCATCCAGTGTGTTAGATTGGATCACCTAAAATGCCGTTTCACCACCCATTCTGTAATTCCAAACCTCTCTACTTTTTACTTCCTTGCCTTTTCAGCTCCTCATCTGATGGATGCGAAGCAAGGAACAGCAACATCTCGTCAGCTAGTCAGGTCCTTAAATTATATGGGAATAGTGAGTTTAAAGAAAGAGAGTATAAGTTATATATTATGAAGAAAAGCAATTACTGAGAAGAGGCTACTCATCTGTCTCCATCATTTGTAAGCCTAAAGCAAAAGAAGTGCTAGTCACTGCTCTGTAATTATGGATGAAGTTTACGTTCTAAAAAGTTCACCTTCTCTCCATGATGCACCCACTCCAAACAGAGCATTTGCTCTTGAAAGAACAGAATGATTGAGAATTTATAAATATTTTATTTCAAGATCTTTTTTATGACAAAATTAAACACACTGCACCTTTTTATCATCCCAGTTGAAATTAGCACTAGAATAACTCGAACTTGAAATACTGCAGCAAACCTCAGCATAACAATTTTTCTGGAGCAAATGGTTCTCTTCCTCTTGGGTACTGTCAGACAAGATTGAGACTTTGCTTAAACAAGACTTCAATGACGTCAGAAATAACTAAACTACTCTTCCACTGCAAAAAGTTTTTCCTAAGTAATGGTTATGGAGACACTTATGCTTCCCCAGTGTTAGGACCTCCTTCAGTGGAAGACTTCACTTCCATTGTCGCTACACCTCAACGGTTCTGAATTGCTCACTTGGCTTTGTTGCCCTGGAAGTTTAGGCAGAAGCACAGTCAAAGCTGTTAAAAGCACAGAGTCATTAAAAGTTGGAGACTAATATATCTTTGAAATCCAATTTCATCTCCTTTGGGACAACAAACAGCAAAATGCATTAACCATAATTATATGGTTATCTTGGGGCATCACTAGATTGAAGAATTAATATTATTGAAGTTCCAGCAAGCTCGGATTTGTTTTAAATGTGATTTTAATTCTAAGATACTTGGATTTAAAATTTTGGTGTTTAGTTAATTAAATTATTACTATAACACCCATAACCTTTAGATTACTAATACAGTACATACACAGTGAACTGTTTGTTAATGTTGGAAACGTTTTTTGTTTGGAGATTTACATTTGTCTGGGGGATCCTCAGCTGGTGATAATCACTGCAGCTACACTTAATGGATCTATGCCAAATCTATGCCAGCTGAGGATCTAGACATGTATATTTGCTCTCTTGCCTTTTTTTTTTTTCCAAGTTCATACAAACTGTGAGCCCTATACCCGAGTGTGATTCCTCTTTTCTCCCAACAATGGGTTTTACACTGCTGCCCTGAAGTTTGATCTGAGCTGAAGACACCTGCTCTCAAGGAAATGAGCTGGGACCACCAACTCATTTCAGAAAGGGCCACCGAGCAGCTGTCACATGCTAGCAACTCCCAGGCAGTACTGACCTGTAACAAATCTGAACCACTGACCTAGAGGTGAAAGGCTCTATATCCAATTACCAGTCCCCTGAGTGAGCCACTAATAAGTTTTGCTTTGAAAAGTATAAATAAATATGCACAAGACAATATATGGAATTAAGTAACACAGAAGTTGCATCATTATTAGTATTTTGCTATACACCAAATCCTGGAAGTCAAATACATCATTTCCACCAGCAGACTATCTGGGCTCTGTGCATATCAAAAAAGCTTATTAAGAGGGACAGACTGAAACAATATTCTGCCTTCTTTCCTCTTACATCACTAACAGAAAACAAGAATATCCACACAAGATTGTCATAAGGAAAGAAAAGAGAATATTCAATTTCACGTTCCTCTCCCATGAATTCTCTTATGTAAATAACATTTTCACTGCAAATGGCTAAGTAGTAAGCATAAAAATATCCTTATTCTGTGAAGTAAGACATTTCTGCTGTCTGCAAGTTCAAGAAAAAAGGCCACTTCAAGATTGAGAACCCGATAAAATGAGCTATAACGTTACCCAGTTAGAGCTCACGGAAGAACATACATTTCTCTGCTTTGGTTCCGTTTCACTCGCATTACTCTTGACAGTGTCAGTAAGCAGCAGCAGCAGAGCATAATCTTCCTTTATTTTTAGTAATACTGAATCTGCAAGAGAATTCCTCTTCTCTTCTTTCCTAAATATAAAAAAAGACAGAACTTTAACAGCAATAACACAAAAAGCTGCCTTAATGATTTCATCTTGATAATTTACTGCAATTACTACATAATTATATCAATGTATCTTTGTAACTGTGATAATACAAGCTTTAACTAAGGCACCTATTAAGAAAGGTAAGGAAAAGAGTTATTAGAAATGAGTCGCTGAAAGTTCATTTCCTCTTTTAGGCTCCAAATCGTGCCATGCTTAGCCCTCTGGGTCCAGGTAGACGCGGACTGCAAGCTCCAGGCTGAGTGGCAGCTTGCCATCCATCTGCCCATCTTGCCAGCATCTTCCTCTGTCCCACCCAAGAGAACAGGAGCTGGATAGAAAATGTGCTGACTGGATAGTAGACTAACAAAAAGGCTGTGCAAGTCCTAATTTCAAGCAGCAACTTGCAGAATTTTTTTTAAGACCCTATAAAACCGTCTTCTGTTATGTTTCCAACAATTTCTACCACAATGGCCACCCTTGCTTGTAACAATGAACACGTGACAGTGGAGTTACTTTGCGGAATGGAATAGTTTCTGTGCACTTGGCAGAGGTTTTGCAGAGCTGATGCACCACAGCCCGTTAATGCAGGGAGGGCCAGTACATAGTGGCAGCAGAGCCCCGGGGGTCAGCACAGGACTGGGATCTCAGTTCCAGCCCTGACTCTGCCACTGCCTTTCTGCAAGACTGCAGACAAGTCTCTTCTCAGCTCCCCCCTTGCTAAGAAATAATAAGAGCATGAGTATCCTTTACAAGCTATATTTTGGATATGATGCCTATAAAAGCTAAACAACACTATTACTTAAAGGAAGAGGCACTCCGCACGCACTGCAGAACTTTCCTGTCCTTAAGTAGTAGAAATGAAAGTGACAAAGGAACCCACTTCTGTGACTTTTCTGTTGCACCCCAATGCACTTTGCCTACTGCTGCGCTAGAAATGAATGCAGAAGGCAGCCAGAGGAAATGAGCGTTAATGCTCTGAAGTCTCAACAGAAGGATTTTTTTCTTACCAACCCTTGTGAATGAACCTGTAATCTAACTTGGCTCTTCAGGCTCCATACTGGGACCAGCATTTGCCTCTCTGAGGGGGAGCTGACCATGATGTGATGAGTTAGCTTTTCATGAACCACAATGTAATCTCCCCCCTGCGCCTGGACAGCTGTCAGGAGGGGGTTGCAATGAAAGCAAATACAATGGTGCACCAAACAGCCCAACACTCCCTATTCTGCCTTATCAAAATCAAACCTGAAATCATGGTCATGTGGTTGCGCCGCCGAAGTGAGAGCATGACAGTGGCCAATCAATAGCAAATACAGTACGGATGCTTGGGAAGAAATGAAGTTGTTCCAAAAACGCTGAATCTGAATCACATTCAGAATCATTTGTACTTCAAAATGTTTTCTGTATTACTGATGTATCCCTGCTCAAGGATCAGCAGCAGATTCTCCTTTAAAGTACGGAGTTCACATTTGTAAAGTTGTCTTTTGCATTAAAATTGTTTAAGAAGGTTAATGAAAGAGAACATCGTGTTTGAAGACTTGAAACTAGATTTTCTTCATTTCCCATTTTTAAAGTTTAGTAATAGCCAATAGTCTCTTTGGTACCTCATTGCTTCCAGAGAAGTGACAAACTTTCTGGAAAGAAATTTCTCTTCCTTGGTATCAATTGCCAGCATTCAAGCATCCTCCCCTTCCTCTACGGTCTGTAAAGACAGTGATTTGGATTTATCCCAGGTAAAGAAAGATGAGATGTCACATAAGCAACACTTACCGAGTACAAAACAAGAACAGATATTAGAAAATCAGTCTTAACAAGACTCCTAACTTCTAAGCAGCAAAAGCTTCATGGTCAGTATTTGGATGTATTTCTGCAGAGTGTAACTCCATGCCCACAGCCACAACGTGAGTCACAGAAAGCCCAACTGAGTATACATCCAAAAAATCAATGAGAATTGGATCAGTCCCTTAAAAGGCAGAGGGTTTCATTTACTTTTAAGGAAATACATTGGTGAGAGTCAAGGGGGACAGGGGAAAAGAATCTTTGATCTTGTCTACTCTCTAAATATTTTCTCTCAAATAAACATATAAGTGAATGACCATTTCAGAACTGATATGAATCAGTCCAGAAGAAATTATTTTTAAGAAAGTTGTTAGTGAATAAAAACAGGTGGCTATAATTTGAGTTAAACTGCAACCTTAAATATAGTGTTTGCTATCATGAACACTATAACAACAGATGTACAGTTGCACCTTGGGATGAATTCATTATGGCCTGAGAAACATAATCATGCCATTCCGACCATATTTTGTCCATATGCTCATGTGGTTTACACCCCTGGTTTATTGGCATTGTACTTAGTTCTATAGCAGGAGACTCCCAGGATCATAATTTGCACTTACTGTTACCATTCAGAAGAATTCCTTTGTAGCATGGGTTTCCCAGGCAAAGACTCCAGTTCAGAGCAGAGAAGGAAGGTCTGGCCCACAACGCTTGTGGATGGTGTGGAAACTTACCATCTCTTGGGAAGTTTTTCATACAAAAGACATCTCATACCTCAAAGAAACAGAAAAAAAGATAACCTGAAGAGTACAGGGGGCTACTGTTCAGGACATTTTACAGTTATAAAAATGTAGATTATATTGCTATCTTATCCTGTAATTTATGGGATGAATATTGTAATTCATTGACTTATCTTTTATTCATATAGTTACTATTCCATTACCAGAGAGGGAGGTTTGTCAAAGGTTAATTATTTTAAATTGCTCAGGCAAATTTATTTTGATTTGTACAATTTTTTTTTTGAATAATCAAAGGGCTATATATTCATACTGTCTTACAAGGGTTCATTTTTTAAAAAAAAATAATACTCCTTCATGATAGAGTCAGATTAGACAAATGCTTTCATAAGGATCAAAAATGGATTCTTTCAAGCCTAAATGTAAAGAAGCTAAAATAAAATTTGGAGTGATTCTGTCTTCTCCTTCAGTTTTACGGTAAAATAAATACCCTAGCAGTCTTCGATGGCTGAATTATCCTTCCCTCCAGCAATCTAGTTACAACTAAGGAGCATCTCAAGACCTGTGTCCCTGGGGCAAGGATTATTCATCTTAATTGCTTCCAAAGCACCTATCACAACGGACTCTTGATTTGTGCTTCAGCTGTGATATAGAAAGTAAGTAGTACCATAGTATTGAAGTACTCCTAGCTCAGAAGTTGCCAATTGCTCTGTACCTCCTAGAGGTGCTCAGTTGTGAACCCAGGTAAGCTGTTTGCCATTCAGCTTCAAGCACCTCATGTAAGAGCACAAGTTCTGGAGGCCATCAGAAGATACACCCAAAAATAAAACACTCTGAACACACAGCCAAATCTCAACAGGAATATTTCCCCCTCAGTTGACCCACAAGAGAATCCTTGACAGTAGCTGGAAAAATGCTTCCAGGAGGAGGCTGTGACATGGACTAACGAAACTGGGATGCCAGGCCCAAATGAACTCTTTCAAACACAACCTCATCTTTTCTCCCTTTGAAAAAAAAAAAAAAAAAAAAAAAATGGGGATAATGATACTTAACCTGTAGGAGAGTTGGAAGTTTCAATCCATGCAATCAAGTACTGTGAAAGTCTTAAATGGAAAAGTGCAAGGCAGGTGCTGAGCACTGTACTAAAAGAAATCTTTACTATTCTTACTACTTCACTTCTGATGAGCCTGATGAAGCTGCAATGACAGGGAGGATGTTCTTGAGGTTCTGGAACCTTTTCTGCACTTCAAGTTGATTTCTACCTGTAGAAGTTTGAAAGAGTAGAGTCCATAGCAAGGGAGACACAGCTGCCACGCTAGCACAGCTGTGGATTGGAAGTCATGCTACACAGCAAGCCAGGTACAAAGTATGAGGCACAGAGTGGATCCGATCTTCTGGAGAGAGTTTCATTTTCAACCGAGAGGGTACAGCAACCAGGCAGAAGCCCTAAGGGCAGGGTCAGGCCCTGTGCTGCAGGGTAGTACTGCAACACCGTGCCAGGCTTCACCTAGCCCAGCCAGGCAGCAGGGCTGCAACACTGGCTGATTCCACCTCCTTCCGTGCCATGCTGGAGGGCAACAGGGCATGGAGACGGCCACCTCGGGCAACAGGGGAGGGAGCAGGTGCTGCCACTGGCCTTGCCTTTAACACAGCTCCTGGAGATCTGTAGCTTACCTACCTGTGAGACTTCCCACAGGGAAAGTGCACAAGTTGTGGGTCTCAGCCACGTGGTACCATCAGGACTTCAAAGTTGGCTTTCCCTGGCTCCCTCTCAATTCACCAGCACCTTCCCCACTACAAGCAATGCTGCATTTGCATCCTGCCTCTCCTCAGACAATATTGTGCCTTATGGGCCCTCCTGCAGCATCTGCTTGGCTTTAGTCAGAGAAGACAACAGCCTAAAATCTACCTCGTTACCTTGAAGTCTGGTAGCTGGAAAATAAAGCAGTGTCCTATTGTTCTACATTCCACCTCGTTACCTTGAAGTCTGGTAGCTGGAAAAAAAAGCAGTGTCCTATTGTTCTACATTCCCCCAACCTTTCATATTTTCATAGAGCTTTTGGACAATATTGGGGGTGGGGGGGAACTCCAGGGAAACAGCTGATTAGATTCTGGCAAGGCGAACCAAACATCTGCTTCAAACAAAAGACATCTGCATATTTCACATTTATTTTTCATAATTTACAGAAGCAACCTGCCAAAATTTAGCAAGGGAAAATAAACTAGCACATAATTAGCTAAAGTTTGCTTGCTTTAGAAGTTATTAGCATGAAGCCCAGTAGCTCACCTGGGAGGACATCAAGGAATGTAGATAACTACAGTTTGATTTTGTAAATTCAATTTTCTATCTGGAGTGCCAGGCCAAAAAAAAATGTTGCCATGCCAAATCACGCAAGCCAGCAAATGTTCTGATGTCCCCATGTCATACACTGTACAGCTGTCTCAAAGGCATCGGTAACACTGTTTATTAAATAAGAATCGATTAGACAGACGTTTTTTGCCCCAGTTTATGTAGTACAGCAGACTGCAGGTTGGAGAGCAGAATAACACTTCTTTTAGAAATCAGAAGTTGCACTATGTGCTTGTGTACAGATGGTATAATGGGTGCTGGGAAGTGGGCATCCAAATTCAAGGCAGCCAAAAAGTCTTCGTTAAAAATGCAGAAAAAAGATCCAGAAATGTACGTGTTCCTCAGTGAACTACACTTCCTCAATTGAATTTTGTCATCTACTGGGTCATTAGTACGTTTGCTAGCTATTATACTTCCAATTTTAATAGTGTTAAGGGGAATAGCATGAAAACCTGTGGTGTTGAAATTCAGCTTTGAAATCAATAGGTGTTTCACTAAATCTACTTACTAACTCAGTATTTGGCCTGTAAGGGCAATAAACAGAAACAGGCAGAACTTCAGGGTGGGAAATCCTGCCTTCACTGCAAATGAGAGTGGAAAAAGTCCTGTTAACTCTGACACAGCCAGGGATATACCCTAGAGCTGAAACAGGAGTTGAAGAAATAGGAAAGGCCTTTCATAGAACCCCCAAATTAAACCTACGTTCATAAAAGCATCAGCAAATCTTATGGATGAACCAAAGTGGAGGCTTGCCTTCCTCTCTCCAAAGAAGGATTTACTCTTTCAGATAGAAACCATGGGAAACTCACTCACTTGGACTGAATTCTGCTCCATATTTCAGATTTATTTGAACCTGAATCTCAAAGCAAAACTCAGGGAATGAAAATTTAACTGCCAAAAAAATTCTGTCGACCCCAAAGGAACACAAATCGTCAAATACAGCACAGCTCTGAAAGACATTTCAAGCCCCATAATCTGGGCTTTAAGGCTTGTACCTCTCAATAGTAAGAGGAATCCAAGACTCAGTCTGAACACTATGAACTTGGTGGGAGCAGAGGGAATGTATGAAGAGTGAAATAACACCATTCGTATCTGGGAGCAAAATACTGAAGTATCTGAATGCTGAAGAATTTGGTCAAGAGCAGTCAACAGGCAGACTGCAGTAGAAGCCTATAGTTGTGTCACATTGATACATTCTCACCTACACAGGGATTCAGAGCTCTGAATCATGCCCATGACTAACTTAAGACACTTCCTTTCCCTCCCTGACTCAGACTTACCACAATCAAGTCATAGAATCAAACCCACATTATTTCACTATATAAATGAAAATCTCCAACATAAAAATCTCCAGAATATCGTCGTTCAGATACAGCCTTTGAACTGGTACTAATACTGACTTGCATAATTATAATATACATTTCATACACCGAGCTTCCCTCTCCCTTGCTACCAACACGTTCTAATATCATAATTTCCTTTACAAGTAAGGAACACTGAGGCATATGGTAACAACATGCACTTCCCAGACACAAACTTCCCTCTTGAAAGAGGCAGGGACAGGACAGAGATTCCACTCCAGTGTCAGCAGCAACTATAACCTTTTTTTCATTCTTTTTCTTTTTAAAAAACAAAAAAATAATCAAGAACGGTACAGTAGAACTAAGTGACTAGAATCCTGTGTTGACCTACAGTTAGTGCAATATGCTCCTAATTACGGATATATAAATATTGACTCATTTCAAATATGTACTTAATTCCTGTTTGAAGAAATTCATAATCTTGTTTGTGAGTGAATCAAGACCACTGTTGTTGTTCTGGGCTTAATAAAATAGGGTTGTGACAAAACTGAACAGTTTCTTCCTGACCTAGTCTCAAAATTTAACATTTTGAAATAAAATATAATTTCACAGTTAGAAGACCCTCAATAAGGATACCAATCTGGTACTCAAAATCTTGGGAATTTTCACTTTGTAGTGAGAACACCAAAATATTGATCTGTCAGTCAGTCTTGTAACCAAGCTTTCATTTACGTATTTTCAATCCCCTTCAAGTTCCAAATTAAGAGTTTTATGCAGATGTAGCCATTCTGAACAAGCCTGATCTAACTTGAAATGGCGACCACTGCATTGTTGCTACCCAAGTTTTCTAGAAAGGATCTCTTCCTTCAGACTTGTTTTGTCTACTTACTGTATTTAATGTGTTCTTTAGCCATTCCATTTACCAAAATTGAATTGCTTCCAATTTGGTCAACACAGAGTTGACCACTGCCTTGCTTGGAACAGCCACAAGCTCCTGTTGCTCCTTCAAACCTATTCTACATTCCTGTCTCTGGGTCTACGCTTGGGAAAGCACTGAAGCACTCGCTTAACTCACAGGTGGGGCTTTCATCCTCTGCACAACCAGGATTTAGTTACACTGCCAAAATCACCACTTTGCACAAAGCGTGAAGATTTTTATGGTGTGGCCACTAACAAGTGAACCGAGAACAACTCTTTCTCTTCTACTGACTCCTTATGTCTTAACAGCAGCTTTTCCCAGGTCCTACCACTGAGGCTGCCTTGCTGACAGCTCTTTACAGCCACTGTGTCTCTGTCAAGATTGTAACCTGGAGAAGCACCAACAGGTAGAAAAAACTTTTTTCTACTGCTCTGGACATAGTACAAGATGAGTAGCAACAGATGAGGAGAGTAGTAAGCAGACAATATTATGTGGTAGTAAACACGCGTCTTCCTAGAATGGACCTGTTGCAATGTTAACTGTGGCCTACAGTATCTTGAAAAAAGTAAAACTGCGTGCCAACGCAGCTCCTCTTCTTAACATTTGATCTCACTCACACGTAATTTAATTCTCCTACTTTGTCATTATTCAACTTGTTCATTCATTTTCATTACACATACAGTAATTTATCATATAGAGTTTGTTATAAAGATTTATTTAAACATATATTAATACAGTTCAATGATCTTGCCAGTGACCAAAATTCTCCTGTGGATTAAACAGAAGAGGAGGCATTGAACATAAATTTGTACAGTAAATAAACAAAACACAGACAGCCTTGTAAAGCACGAAGAAAAACAAGGCCTACATGGCAAATGTATTTCAAGAATGTTACAAATGGGAAGTATTTACTTTTTTAAAAACATTAATCATACAGTCACTCCATTTATTTACTTATCTGTGTTCTTCATGTAAATCTTACTTGAAAGTGTGTAAACTTTAGAATTATAAACAAGAAGTACAGTCGCATTAAGTATTTCTCCTGTTTACACTTCAATTGCTCAACTTTGCTGAAAGCTGACAAATTGGAAGTTTTTAATTTCTATCTGCACACCTTTCAGCTGGAAGGACTCTATTCCATATTTCAGTATAGAAGCAGATGAGTTACCACTAGATGAGGTAAGCTGCAAACCTGCCTGTACGTATGCTGTAACCTCATGGGTATTTGCCATAAGTTTCCTCACATTTACAAAACAATAAACAACTGGCAGTACACAAGAGTAGATACTCTCTATAACAAGGTATCAAAATACTTGACAGGCTAATAAATTCACATTCTAATACACTTTGACAAGCTTTTGACTACATAAACCCTCAGCCTCCTCATGTCACTGTTCCATGCTTTATTTGTCTTTGAAGATGGTTATGGGCAAGGTCAGAGATGAGTTACCACTGCTCAGCACAATATAAATAGGAACTACATAGGTTCTGCAATGCCTTGGCTATACATTCGTTATTTTCCTTCTTCTGGAAGCCAATTTTAGCTTACTTTTTCTTTTGAGATATGTTGCACAGCCCAGCAATCTGCTGCTTTTCCTTAGTTTCATGAGGAAATGGTTGAACTACTTCTTTTTCACCTTCACAAAGACTGGACAGGCCCTGATGCAAGCAGAGAACCTTTGATGGTAGCCAGAAAACACCTCTTGAAGCCTGAGCCTGCATCGCACTTCTCCCAGGCCTGTACCTGGTCTAGGAAAAGTCTCAAACTGGCAGTCTTTCTCATCTTCCACCCCAGAAAAGCATGGCCCAGAAAGAAGCTGTGTTATATTTTATTTGGCCTATGTGATGAGATGAGCATTGTCAACTGGGAGAGGCAACAGTTACCAGGCATTCATCGTGCTTGCACATTACAGATCACTCAGTGATGCACATCTAAGCCTTTTTTTTTACTCTTCATTTGAAATCAGAGAAGCCATTAAGAAAAAAAATTCATTTCCCCCTGTGAGGGAAAACACTTTTCAGAGCAATTAATGCTTGGTGCACTTAGACTTAAAAAGAAAGCCTCACACAAGTTCAACCTTGTTCATTTTGTTCCCTCCCTGAAATTCTGATAATTCTGGTTCTCATGTTTGCCACAAAGCCAGGTGAATAGCAGTGGTCATACTACGGCCCTTCTCACTTTCAGGCAGCAACAAAAGGGCACAGAGAAGTGCAGCAGCTAGAATTTGCTAGTGGCTGAAGAGCTTTCTGCAGATAATCTACAAAGGTAGTTGCAGGTGAGTCAAACACACTGAGAAGCTGCATGTTATACATCCTTGAGGTCTTGTATCCTGGACAGAGTTTGAGACTCCATGGGTTATGCAGAGGACCTGGTTTTATACATCAACAGGTACCAAGCTCAGCAACTAAGTATATGAAGACATTCTGAATTACCATACACACAAACCTCTTCCAAACTCTTTCGCTCATATAGAGCCCGGCAATGTGCTTACATATGTTCAAATGCCTACCATAAAGGCCCACAAAGATCCCCTGCAGCATCTCGTCATCTTGCACAGCAGTAATTATTCTTCACTTCTCCACGGCATCCACATGGTCCTTGTCAGGCTAAGGATATGCAGAACACAAAAAACGGCAAACATACCTTTCCAGAGTTAGCACTGGTCATCCTCGATCAGAATCCTAGTCTCTCTTGCCAGTAGCAACAATTGGAAAATTCAAGAAGTAAAGCCAGGAAGACTGTGGTTTTCAAACTTCCCTCTTCCAGTGCAGACATTTAAGACCTAAAAGAGAGAGAAAAAAAAAATAACAAAAAAAAAAAATATGTTAATGATAAGATCCACACTGATCATTCCTTGTGCCACACCAAGGATTACCCTTTCCACTTACTCTCTGAAAGCACTGGGCTAAACTGCCAAGATTATTTAAAAGGGCAGCCAGCTCTGGTTTGTAACATAGCAGCTGTCTCTGTTGAGAGGCAATCCTCTCAACACCACTCCAGCTGCAGCTGGAAGGTCAACTCTAGTTTAAAAAGAGGATACGGATACTGTGCTGTTCTCTGGGAAACGCAATGACCACGGCTCAAATCCTCTAAAATCTTAACTCCTCCTGACTAAAGGATACAAGTGTTAAGTGAATCTACCTCTCACTCTATAAAAACAGAACCTCCAGGAACAAAAGGCCTTCTTATGTGCCGATCTGGTTCTGGTAAGGGTGTCATCTGTTCATAAATATTCCTTGGAGATTTGCTATGCAACCATTGATCTGAACCAAATCGGTTTGGACTACCAAATTTTCATCACAATATCACAAGCTGGTGTTGCAATTTACACAGAGCTGAAACAGAGGATTTATTATGCTATTGAAATATCTTCGTCAAACTTCTATAACAGCTTCACATATTGATACTTCTGTAAGATCATAAACTCAAATGTACACCAGCTGAAGAAGAGGACAACGGTAATACCAGATGACAAAATGATATAATCATCATCAACACCAACAGCAGCCGGTCACTTCTTCACCTTTGCTGAATTAGCCATAAAGAATTGTTTTAATGAAAACAAGTATGTGTTAAAGGCATATGTCTCACTGGCAGTTCAGAACAGGGGACTTGGAAGCCAACATCTGAGGAGGGGATAGCTAAAAAAATACTTGCTAGGAAGGATTAAAAAAAGGTAAAAAAAAACCCTAAAATATAATTGTGTGGTAGGGGAAAAAGTAGATGAAACACTAAAAAGCAGGAATAAGTTTGACACTAAAAACATGCTGTATTATTCAGACTTGTGGAAGAGTGTGTGAACAGAAGTGATGACAAAAGCTACAAAATTCAATATGATCATTTGAAGGGTGGGAGATTTTGCAAGCAAACAGACTACTTTACAGCAAAAGAGAGTCTCAAAACATTTGAAATAAACATTGAAATTTTACACATCGAGTTACAAGCTTTTTTATAGGCTTCACGTGGTCTTGTTTCTTTGTAATCCTGAGAAGTCAGACAGCTGCATTGTACACATGGCATTTTCAAGTGACAGTGGCATTTTCAAAGGAGAAATCTGTTCAACAATGTGGTACTTGGGACCCTGTTTTGAGACAAATGCATCCGTATTGTTCTCAGTTGGAGGAAAAAAAATCATACCTAAGGCTTTAAACATAAAGCCATTAGAAAAAGGTATGCCATTTTACTTTTGCTTTTATACAACCACAGGTTTCTTTATCAAAAATTGTAAGCAGCTGCTTATATAACGTAAATGCAGGACATATACAAGAAAAAGGCTGTTTGCTTATTTTTCCCAAGCAGCCAAACAAGGTACAGTCAAAAATAAAGGAAAAAGTGAAAACTTTAAATAACTAAAAGCTGAATTTTTTATGTTTGGAGGTTTTAGTTTCTTTTTTTAAAGTCACCATCAGTTTCACTTCTCCCAGTTTCAAGCAACTTCCCAAGTACAAGTATCACATCAGCCACATTAAAGCCCCTCTTGCTCTCAGCCATCCGTCACCCCAGGGAGTGTGCATGTCTCAGGGCAAAGGGAGAGGGTTAACAAAGCAGCAGAAGAGGTCAAAGATGCTCCCGCACTTGGATTTTCCCTGCTGTATTTCCTTCACAGCTGCTCCTACCATGAATTTATAGCAAAGTGAGGAGCAAAAGTCTGTGGTAAGGGTCTCATGCAGCTTGCTCTTGCAAAAGCACCTTTTAAAGTCAATCCTGAAGCACCCACAAGCATTTGCATTCCCTTTCCCTGCATCCCCCCAAATTAAGAAACTTGGGGCCCAATCCAAAGACCACTGGAAGGGCTCATCAACTGCAACTGGCTCCAGACCAGCCTGAAAAAACAAAATGCTTTTATTCAGACTGAACAGCATATTGACGTTTTCCTACATTTTTTCAAGCCTCATTAAAGCCACAGGTGCGGGGAAAACTGTTACTAAAGCAGAAATAAAAATATGAAAGACTACTTCACCTATGGGTCTGGGATAGAGGGTTTTGTTTACCTTTTTAAACTTAAATATTTGGTTTGGAAACACTAGAAATACAGGGAAAGACATGTAAAGAAGGATTACCTCATTACTGTCATGATCTTGCCTTTTATCAGAGCCACTTAGTCTTCTGCCAGGCCTAGGGGCACTCAGGAGAGGACTGAAATAGTTTAGTGAAGAATAAGTAGGTAAAACCCACAAACTAAAATTAATTATCTGTAGCTGGTACCGCTTCTTCCAAAGTTCATTTCATGGTTGCGTCTTCAAATGAGGCTGCCCTTCCTTGGCAGCAGGAACCACTATAACGAGGTCCAAATAGAACTCTGTCAGACCTGCCTTTGAGGGATGTTGTTTTTCTCCACAGCAGTTCTTTCAGCCTTAACTCACCAATCTCTCCCCCTGTAAAAATACTTTCTTGAAATCTGTGATGACTTCTCCTTTTTCACCTGAATCTGGTCAAGCTCTGAAATACTGTGTGTTGTTGAAATGCTCTCAGAGAACTTTTGACAACAAGGAATAAACTTCTCCAAAACCACAGAGGGGATTTCTTAGGCAAAGCCCCACTGCCAAAAAGGGCATGGAAGTCAGTCAAGCTGAATACTGCTACACCTCACACCTATTGTGTGCCAAGTCAGTCCTCACCACTCACACCCACACTAACGTTTTGTGATCTCCAGTGGGCAAACCTTCTCCATCCCCTTAACTAAGACGACCTTGTACATTACACTAGAGGAGTGTTACTCTTAGCTAGGAACAACAGCCACTCTACTGCGTGGCAGCAACGGATTTCAGAAATGAGGGCTGGGAAGTTCAAGAAGTGTAAATATTTCCTTTGCAGGTGATGGAAATCAAATGCTTTCTATGGCCTGGTTTAATCTCATGTCAGCCATAGAAACCTCTCCATAACAGAAGCCAAACCAAATTTTCTAAGAGTGCTAATCAAAAGTCCATCAAGGTTCACAAAAAGACTGACTTCAGTAAGCTTTGGATCAGGTCACAGATAAATGCAGAACTTGCAAAAACACAAAGACCAACTTTAGTGCAGACCACACCTAATAAGAGAAACTTGTATATCCTAGTGTTTTGCAGGTTTTTTTCCTTTGACTCTTTCAGCACTACACGTCTCTTAGGGAAGAGCATCTTCATGCAGTACCATGTTGTGGAGGGCCTGCGAGTTTCACCAAGTGCTTCTACTTTTACTTGAAGCACTCCTCTATATTGCAGGGAAAAGGAAACCAAGGTTCAGTCTTTTACATAACTAGTTGACAGAAGATCAAGCAGAAAAGTGTATTCACTTGAAATAGGGTTAGGCTGAATCTGTTACAACTTTCACCACTCTCTGTTCTCCTCTGTGCCATCTTCCAGGTCTCTTAGACTAAGTTACACCCACATAACCTTTAAATTAAGTGGGGTAGAGCAAATCTATAATAAAATGAAAAGGTGCAAGTTGTCAGTTTCGATAATTTCTGAAAGACTTATTTAAACTTATCTGGACACAAGAGTCACCTTTACAGTTACTCCCTCAAAGCCTTACGTTTGTGTTCTGCCTTAGTGCAAAGGTGCTTAAAAATCTTCTATTAGTCTGGGCACTCAAGACTGATCAGGGAAGAAAGGTTTTAAGATGATCATATACTCTAACTTGACATTTTATTTCTTCTCCGATATTGACTTGGTGCCTTAAATGTATTTCATTTTTCTTATACAATGACTAGGCAGACAGTGGAGCTGTTTACAGATGGATTTGTGAGATCTTTTTGTGCAATACATCTCCCATCACACGGATCGGAGCAGTATGGCAATGTAGTATTTGAGGGAAGTGTATTCTAGTGCTCCAGGGCCAGATTTACACAGATATTTTGGCACCTAGACACTTTTGTAAAGATGATCCAAAGCAGTTAACAGAGAAAAATTCATTCTCAGCATTAATCTCAAAACAGTAAGATAGAATTTGCCAGCTGCTAACAGAATGAACTTGTGTAATCTAACAAGAGGGGGTTTACATTATTTTAAAATTTCTAAACAGACTGATAGAAAACAGGTATTTTTAACCAAAAAATCATGTTTCTACTTCTGATTTTTAATAAACTCTCATACCTCTGAACACACATCTGTATGTGAACACACTAAACTCAATCATGTAAAGAATTCTTAAACATCTCTTAACTCATATTGTATGAGGGAACATACAACTTGATGATCAGTTTTGTTCCCACTGAAACCAGTAAGGTTTTGCTATTTGTTGCAGTAGGAGGGGGAACTCTCCCTTACAGCAGAGGTCTCTGATTACAACTTTTCCCCACTCTCTGCTTCCTCTAAGGAAATATTAATCTACCGGCATAAACTTTTGCATTTATAACAAAAGTGTTAATAATTCTAGGCAACAGCAGAATTGTGTGTGTTCTGGCAAAATAATCGATTTTCACTGGTGAAGCAAGTTTGGCTCAAGTCTAGAATACAGTCTATTCTTTGGCACTAGGGATTTGCAATATCGTTGTGAAAATGCAAACCTGAGGTACCTGCCTAGAATGGCCCAAGAAACATTTACCTTACCAATAAAAACCGAGGCCCACTTAACTATTTCCCCTAAAGGGCAGGTATTCATCCAATGACATCTGGAATGCTTTCCAACCTGGTTCCTGCAGCTAATGCTACTCTGTCATGATCTGATGGTTTAATCCTAGTTATTAAACTGCTTATTCTAGTTAATAATAAAAGAAATGTGGATAAATGCCTGCCTGTCGGTACACCTACCTCAGAGCAAACACTGTGAAGTGAGCCCCCTGCTTTCTGTAAGCAAACAGGGAACACAGTTTGGAATTCAGAGTTTCAAAGAAAAGCTGCTAGATCTAATGAAAATACTGGCAAACTTAGGAGGATGGTTTTTTTAATCCCTAGACAACAAAAAACCAAATGAAAACACAACAACAAACTCCAGCCTTTGCAAATCTAGTTTCCTTTTCGACACACAAAGAAGTTCTTTTCTGTGGTCTCAGCAGACAAAATACGACACATATATAATGCAGATAACGTCTGAGCCAGCTGTGATGTACTTTCACTTAAAATGTTTTTAACAAAAAACAATTTGTTAACAGATGCATCAAGTTCTTTGTGATTTTACAGGAAAAAAACCCCACAGTTTCAAGTCTTCATTTCCCAATGTTTAATTAAAACCAAATATTATTAGATCCAAACGATAAAACTTTGCCAGCAGCCCCTGCTGACTAGTAAGCCATTTTCCGTTGAAAACACAATATTGATGTGAAAATTGCCAACTAGCTTTTTTTAAAAAAATCTATTTATCTAGCTATAAATAAAACTGACATACCAGATAGACAACACACCACATGTGAAAACAAACAGAACTTAGTGTAGCAAGAGGTTTCCATTTCCATCAGTGCAAACTTGAACCTCGTCCACACATTCCACAGCATGGGACTGGACGGATTTGTCAAAATCCAACTGCACAGGCCAGAAGTAATCCGTGGCACGATTCATTCCCTGCTGAGCCGTATGCACGTGCACTAGTTTGGTCACACAAGAATATAACCTCTAAGAATCACTGACTTCAAATAAACTCTGGAATGTTATTTGTGGGGTTCAGACTTTTGCTTTCTGGCCCAAAGTAGAATTCTTATTTCAGACTTGGAGGCAGGTGCCATCACTTCCTTACTCACTGTCCTGTTTCAAATAAATTTGCCCTCGTATTTGTTTCACCCATACATCAACCACAAACAGGCAAGGAAAAGACTAAGGCACTTCTTACAAGGAAAAGAACTTCCACTACTGCTTGGAAGCTCCACTTCAGACATCAACCATAGCTCAGGTTCCCTCATCAAGCCAGCCACCTTAGACTCAAGATGCAGAAACTACCGAGCCAGAGTGCTGCTGTGCAAAGACAGGCAGGCTTCTGTCCACCATAAGATATTTTCTTCTCAGCAAAATTGGTAATTTTCCACCTGTTCCACTATTAATTATTGCTAATGGAGGGAGATGCCAGATAAGAACAGGAGGTCTACTCTTTCTGCTGCAGAGTTTCATTTCTAAATATCAGATGAGTACATCTCAGAGTTCACCTTACTGAAGTACTTTGGTTTTATTAACTCTAAAGAACTACTGCTGGATTTTAAATGACAATAACTACTGTCCAGAAGATTGTAAGAAGTTACCTATTGATAGACAAGACTCTTTCTCTTCATCTCAGAAAAACAGCACATCAAATTGTATGCCTGACACTGAAAGACACTGGAGAGACCAGGAGTCTCCTCCTAGAAAAGGGTAACCACACATTTTTGGCCATTCCCCTCAGTAACTCAAGTGCATTCCTGTACGATGAATGCATCCTCATTCCTATCTCGGGAGCATTGCTGGCTGATCCTTTTGGCCCCTAATCAGTCAGCACAGTTAGAGGCCTCTGCAGTGTCAGGAGTACAGCACTGCACATCAGTGCCACTGCTATTAAAGGGACTGAGGAAGTCACGGGAATAACAAGGATTTGACAATTTTGACCCTCAGTTAAATGATAGAAAGTTACCAAGTATCACAGTCACAGCTGAGTGTTTCCACCCTACGTAGCTACCCTCTTTCTGCTGCCATTTCTGGTTCCCACCTTCATCCTGGCCAGAGTGTTCAGGTTGCTTTGGCTCCATTTGTTTTGCTGGGATAGACTCCTGCCGTTTTAGCGCAAACACCCAAGCTGAAGCAAGAGAAACAGCAGGAACACATGGCCAGGAAGTATCACCAGGCTATTAGATCAGCTCATCCATCTTGTGGTACCTCATCTGTAACTGCCTAAATTAGAAATACAGTCTCCTTAGTCTCATACATAATCAAGAGAGAAAGACTCAGAGTGTGATTCACAATGCCTAGGGTTAGTCCTTTCACAGGAGGTTTCAGAGTAGAAGCTTCAGTCTTCCCCAGAAGCAGTCTGCAGAGATTAACCCCTAAATTTAGGAGCGTAGATCAAGACAGAATGATTAGTCCCCAAAGAAAACAATTCTTGAACTGAATCATCCACTACTACCTAGATTTACCTAAAGCAGGCAAAATGAAATCAATGCCTAAAAAACCACATCAGGGAACCTCAGGGCAGTAACAACAAAGGCATCCATAAGCTTCACAGGGTAGTGACATTCTGGCAGCCATCTGGCAGGAGAGGACTCAAGTCCCTCAGACCTGCTAATACCTATTTCTAGCAGCATTTACTCACAGAGGCAGCCACTGCTCATTCAGCTCCTGGGGCTTCATGGATTGCCTTACCTTCGATGGGGACAGGAAGAAAGAATTTGAATTCCAAGTGCATTTTCAGGTAACACATCAGATCGCCTGCTGTTAGAATAACGCACAAAAGGGAAAGGTATGAATTAGTCCGAGATGCACCCAGATACAGCTGTCAGGCCTCTGTGTTTCAGCTAGATTAGGTCTCCTTTTTTTGTTGCCGCTAACAATGAACATGAGCCATTTGACCATCTCTGAAGGATGTGGTACTGGTTCTGAGGAATTCTTTCTATTGATCAAGAAGGTGGATATTAATGCTTCCCCCCGCCCTCATCTCAGCAATGTGTGTGCAGGTGACAAAAGAATGTCCAGGTCTGAGACACCATATGAAAGTCAAACCCAATATTCAAAAGTACTTGACCTTGGTCCAAGTCTCAGCCGTTTTCAGTCAATGGTAAGACTCCTGCTGGGGTCAGTGATCTGTCCTAGTAATCCTCAGTTCTTCTTGGCAATTGCCACACAAGTGCACTGCTCAAGTCAGAAGAGGACCAAACGCTGCCATGCAGTCAAAGCCACATTTTCACACCTTGAGCATCATCACAATTTTTTTTATTCTTCTAGGAAGAAATACAAAGACTTAGGTGTGGTGGAAGTCATTTACTGTCAACCTCGAGGTGAGCACCTTATGCATAGCTAGACTTTTGCTATTGATACCACACAAAATGACTTGCTATGAACATCTTCAGACTACACTACACTACTGTTTCGAAAACAGTGGCAGATATTTGACAGATGCTCAGAGGTTCAGAATTTCAGAAGTAGACCTAAAAAGGGCAGATTAATGAGCAGATGATGGCGAGGTAGTAAAGTTGCACAATAAATGAAACTTAGCAGATGGCTCTGCAACTATAAAAATCTCCAGATTCCTACATTAGATAGACAGAAAGGACACTTCCTTTATTTTCTAGAATTATTTCTATCTTTTCCTTATGACTTTGATAGTATTGCTGCTATTTCTTTTTAAATATTGCAACTTTCCAAATTTATTTCCCCTTCTGCTTTAAGCATAATGGATCTCATTGGACAAACTTTCAACTCTATCAACATGAAGGAAAACATTAAGGCACACATTCGGAGCTGCAAATGCACAGCCCCATGTTTCCTAGGAAACAAGCGATTGCTCATCTCTGTGCCGAAATAAATTGATGCATTGGTTTTGGCTTCCTACAAACATAAGTATTTTGATTCAGGACAGAATCATAAGAACCCCCAGCATACTATCGGTTGTGATCATCATAATTCTGCTTCTACTGCTTATCAGTGTTTGAGAAGCTAGCAAGACCGCATTGCTTGTTAGAGCTGCTAAAGATAAACTCTGATTACGCAGTGGCAGTGCAGACCTGAGGACAGGCAATCAGGGACCATCGGTGCTCTCTGCCCAGGGAGCCAGCAGAGCCATATGCATCCCTGGGTGCTCATGTGCAGCCATCTGGGGAGGAAGGAAATTAGTGCCTCCTACTGCAGCACCTTCTGTTGGCTGCACAGAGACGAACAGGAGTCAGAAAACAGGCATTTTGGCCTTGGATTATCTTTGACTGACCAACTTCAAGTGTAAAGACAGTCATTCTGATACAAACCGATGCTCCCTCAAGTATTTTCACATTCATGCAAGAAAGTCTGAATTTCTCTCTCCCTCTTTCACTACCTCCAGGAGTCCCTTAAACTTTTTGTATTCTCATTTGTTAATGGGATTTTTTTTTTTCTTAAACCATATTACAAACTTGATACTGATGTATTTCTAAATAATATTTTACTTCAGATAATTCAAATATTGATTCAACACTGCGTTCCTGGAATCTAACTCTTACTAGCACAGTTACTGCAACGTTAAACTAAATGCTTGTGACAATTTGACCCACAATGCCAATACCACTGTAAAGAGAACTCCAGCTGATACCACAGGAAGAGCTATTAAGGAATATATAGGCATGTTCCAGATGCTCTGCAATTTCAGTCTGTCAGTAGCACACACATAAGGATCTCAGCTATCAAAATCTACATTTTCTGAAAACTCCCCATCATCTGAAAGATGGTCATGTCCCCTGACATCTATTAATTGCACTGAAAATTTCCTCATTATTCAAAATGTCGATGATACGAACTTATTCAGTGTCTCCCCTGACATTTGGATAATCGAGGTTGTATTGCATATGGGCCATTTTTGCAAATCTTTGAAGACATTTGACTGTCCTCATGAGTAAAGGTTTGCAAGATCAAGCCATATAACACATATGAACAACATTCATCAAGAATAAATTCAAAATAATTTGTTGTATATGATCAAGTGTTAATATCAATAAATGGACATGATGGAAATAAGGCCCGAGCATTCAGCATAGGTCTTTGCTAATATAGCAAAACTTACTAATACTTGATATTGATCAGCCAGTCAGTCTAAAACCTCTTGAGAAACCTCACTGCTTTTTCTTTTGAGAATCATAGTATAAGATTCACAGGAGGCCACTTTGCAGAAATATGATAGCTTAAAATTTTCTGCAACTTCTTTTTTCTCTTCAACTTTTTGCATGAGCTGCTCCAGTTCGTCATTGTAAGTACTTCAAAATCTGGATAAAAGCAGGATCATTAAAATAACGTAAACAAGAAGAAAAACACCAATATTAATTTTCAGGACAAAAATAAAGTTTGGAACCTCACCAGATTAAGGCAATTTTGCTGTCAAGTGAAGTAAGCTACACTGCCCCTCCTGTCATGGGGTACCCAGCTCACGGGGGTGCTTGCATGCAGCATCAGCAAAAGAAATAGAACTGCTCAACTGTTAAAGGCAACACCATTGCTTCTTTAACAAGCAGTTGCCTGTGGAGGGATAGGTGCTTAACTCTGCTGCACCCTGAATCTAAGCCAACTTTTGCTCAATTCTAGTCATGGCAACTACATGGCTGGGGATCAACAGCACAAACTTCTTTCTCATCACTTCTCCTAACAGCTAAAGATGGTTTGCATTTTTTTTCTTTCCATGCTGATGATAACACACTCTGCCCTCACAGCACAGAGGAACACCTTAAGTATACTTTACAGAAATTTTGACATCCTGTCTGTGTCTAAAGAAAGAAACTATTATTTTGCAGGCTATCGATTTCTTCTTTGTTCAATTGGAAGAAAAAATAAAGTCCTGAGCCCACAGATACTTCCTTACAGAACTAACAATTCCTATAGTATCAGCAGCAGCACAGAACTGTAAACTCTAGTCAGCCTTCACTCTGGAACAGTCCACCATTTTAACTTCCTAGCTTCATTGTTCTTTAACTATGCAGCACAATTACTGTAGCATGAGTCTATGGGGAAGAGATGCTTTTAATTGTGATCTACAATTCCTCTAGGCTTGGGTTTATCCCACTTGAATCTCATATCGCATATTGGTCTGGCAGATATTTCTACAGGAAGTTAACAACTGGACGCAGGAGGTCATAAATACAACTCGAGAACACCTTAAATTTACACTAAACATCGTACACGGACATGTAGGTATTGTGTCAGGCACAGAAATAAATGCAAAGACTAGCATGCTTTGCTGAAAAACACATAAATGGTTATTAGGGACAGAGACATTTTATTGTCATCTTGGATTTTTTCACTGTGTGTGTGCTCCATATTAGACTCGGTTAGAAAATTTAACAGGCCCATATGGCTACATTGCAGCATTGTACGACCTAAAAAACCATGCTGAAGGATGCAGAGAGGCAAGTATCATTTGAGTTAATCTTGAAAAAAGAATATATTAGAAGCGTTCAACAGATGGAAAATAACAGCATTTGCAAATACATAAAATTTGCAAGAGGCTTCTTTTCAACTTCATAATATTATTTGCTAAATGCACATTACTGGTGATGCCCATCTAGGGATAAGTCCAAACCACGGCACTCTGACATGATAATTTATTCCAGCAGCAAAGAAAAAAGAAAAAATTGCACTCTGTTCTCTAAGCATTATACACTTTGCTTTAGGGCATAAGCCATACATTCAGCTCCCCAGCAGGAGGCTGTGCAGTAGCTATACTCCAGAGAACTAACTGGGTAGTATTCTGCCCTCTGCTATGGGTATTCAAATCCTGTGCTGGAGGGGGGTGAGGCTAAGGGAGGAAATCAAGATTCAAAGCCAAAATACCTCCTGAACTGACAGGGAGAGATTCAGAGCATGCAGTCCTATGCCTCTCAAGTCACTTCATCCCCAAGGTACCTCCCTTTACTCTGACAGGGGCAGAAGTCACACCAGGGAGAGACGGCTCATCTCTCAGTGCTCAAGATGTGAATGTCCTCCATTCACCCCTCCAGCTTGTCTTGGCCCCAGATGACCTGCACAGGCATAGGAGGACTGTTCCTTAAACCACTGCCTACGCAGCACAGCCTGTCCCCACTAGGGTATCTCCACACTGGAAAGAAACCGCTGTGGTTTTACGAAATGCCACCTTGCACCAACAGAGATGTGGGGATTTTATTCTCCAACAAACTTCACTTAAAGCGACCCTGTAACATATGGAACAGCCTGTTTCCCATATAATCAGTGGTGGCAGGCCTTGTTTTGTTTTCCAACCAGGTGTCATGAGGGAAATGAGAAATCCTATTACCATTACACTCTTTTCTGCCCAAAAAAAAAAAAAAAAAAAAAGCAAGATTGTACAGGTCAGATAAAAACAACTGATTACTGCAGTCAGTATTAGCACCTTCTCAAGGTTCAAAGAGGGTGCTTTCCACAACTGTACTCATTTCACTTTCTCTGTTAATCATTACCTTACTTTCTAGCCAGAAGAAGCATCAGACATTTGCACAGCAGCCTAATGTCTCTCATGTATCCTGACAGTGGTACATTTAAATGCCACTTGGCAGAATTGGAAAGACAACACTTGCTTTGCACACTAGTAACAGGTGACTAACTGGCTACAATGCAAACCAAGTATTTACATAGTCAGTCGTCAAGTAAGCCAGAAATACACAGCAAGACAAATTTAACACAAGCTACCGACATCGTGTATTAAACCCTCTCCCTCTCTTCAGCATCAAAATTATCAGCCTGCACACTTATCCAAGATCAGATGAACTCATAACTACCAGAAAGACAATTAATAAATGAGATAAGATCTTCCTTTGGGAAGAACACTAGATTGCTCCATTAAGGTTATTGCAGCTGCATAACGTTAATAAAGGCATATCACTTTGCTAATGGGACCATCACTTCCAGAAGATTCCTTCACTCTCATATAAACTTTATATCAATGCAGCCAATTTAAGTTCCTTTACTGGATAATGCTGTGCCAGACTTCTCACTGCAAAGCCTCTTTTGCCTCCATATTTTGCAACTACAACCCCTAATTGCATTTTCAATTCTGTCCACAATCTTAACTGCTACATGAACAGTATTCCTGCCTAGATTGATCTGTTCCTTTATATTTTTGGAATTTATTAAACCAGTCTGATTCTGAATTAATTTCTCCAGGAAGGAGAACTGCATTTTGTTGAATTTTCAGACAGACTGGTTCACACCATCCCCCAATCCTTCCCTCCCCCTTTCCCTCCCTTCCTCAATGTAATTTAGGTCACTGGAATACAGACATTTCCAAATCATGGGTGCAACCAGGATATTGCACATAAGTGACCTACAAAGAGGTCTGGTGGGGACTGAGCTGAAAATCTGAATCTTGAGGGATTTAAAGAAACATCATCTAATAAACATCATCCTTTCTTCTGACTCCAAAATGATCACATTAAAAGAAGCCAAAGTGCACAGCTTCTTGGCTGCATGCAAAGCCATTGTTTTATTAATTTATGACTGCACAATAGCAAGATGGTAACTAACATGCAAAACTAACATGCAGCTAAAAAAGAAAAGATCTTCCTCTGCTATAAAAAGGCAACAGGGGGATTCAAGCATACAGAAAGACCATGAGTTATCAGCAACGTATCTTTTGGGTGCAGAGGTTTGTAATTCACCCCAGAAACATTCACCTCCTGTAAATTTCAGGTCTACAGGCAGATCTCAGGGGAATCTGGAGTAGAATAAGATTCATCCCATAGAAAAACTGCTGACAGACGGTGCAGTCGCAGCCCAGCCTCCTGCCACACATCCCTCAGGCACCAGGCTAAGTCACTAATCATTCCTTCTCACCTCTGTGCTCAGGCTCGACGCTTAGCACGTATTTCTGTGAAGATAACAACTGGACACAATCCCACCTTTAGTCTCCTATACATACATACATACCTATACATAAGCTTCTAAACTGACAGGTATGAAGCCTGCTTGCTACCATTTCTTCAGGAAGGAGAGGCTGAACTACAGCATCTTCCACTAAACATGGAGAGAGAAACCCAAGCTTAAGCAGGACAGCCTTTAGCACTTCTAGAGCTGTTATACCATAAAGCCCTGCAGTTCTTATTGGAGCCATTTACTACATAATTCTGATCAAAAAACCATATGTCTAAGTGTTGTGTACAACAAAATCATTTTGAGACCTTAGAAAACACCCCTGAGTAACTGAGTCTAATCCCCA
Source organism: Neomorphus geoffroyi (assembly GCA_033558235.1). Taxonomy (NCBI): domain Eukaryota; kingdom Metazoa; phylum Chordata; class Aves; order Cuculiformes; family Neomorphidae; genus Neomorphus; species Neomorphus geoffroyi. The sequence goes on from JAUMJM010000005.1 coordinate 89,064,143, forward strand.
ACTATCACACCTTGAACTGCAAAACTCAGGAAAGAAAACGCCCATCTCCAGCAAACAGGATGGTATCACTGTTTTTGACCCTTTAATCTCAAGGGCTGTGCCTTGATTACCAACAAATGTTTGAGAAATCATAAGGGAACAGAGCTCCATTACACTCACCTCCCAAAGACACTTTTTCCTCCCCTACACTTGAAATTTGAGCTCACCCTGCAGTAGGGCAGGAAAATCAGTCCTCAAAACAGACAAGATCTCAGACACCTGGTGTCTCACCCAGTTTTGTAGCTTACCCTGATGTCTATTTGACTCCTGCGGCTCCACCCTCCAGAGGAAACAGCTTCACCAGTGAGCCTGGAGAACTCTCCTGACCAGATGAAAAGACTTTCTTGGCTTTAGCTTGAGGACCCCTCAACCACAGCTCCCCAGAGGTGTCTTTTTTTTTTTTTTTTATGCAGAGCACATGACTGCCTGTTTGCAGGGGCAAAATGGTGCTTTTCTACCTTTTGTACGCTCTCTGCACCAGCTGCCTTCAGACCAACAGGTTGGACCCGATAGTTTTCAAGTGTTTAATCAGGAAAACCCAACACAGGTCTGATTTTGTTATGCAGGACTTTCATAGATATAAACTATATTTATATTACAAGGTGGATACTTCTGGCTCAGCCTTAGCTGTCAGCCTGAGGTGCTTCTACTCTAAACCTCAAAGTCAGTGATAAGGAAAGGACACCTGCGAAGTATGGCTGAACATACTTGCTGGCACAACTGCTCTCAGGAGGAAGGGTCTCTTACTATTGATAGAAGAAGCTGACAAGAGCAAGCAGACTCCTGTCTTAAGCACCTCAGGTAAGTGATGATTTTGATGTGAGAGAAAGCCAACCCATTGCTACAAAACACTTTTTAGGAAGTTTGACTCTCTCCCCAAAATAGGCAAACAACTAATCCCTGGCTGTGATGCCCGTTAGAAAGCAGAATTTTTTTCACCAGGGAAACAAACCCTACCCTTCCATACTCTGCCAAACGAAACTCTGAAAAGTTGTTCTTCCTCTTAAACAAGGGTGTTTTGTCACTCAGTAGTCAGACCTGCTGTCTCTCCAATATGGTGACTTTTTTTCTCAGTGTGTTCAGGACTGAGTACTTTAGTGAGATAGAAGCTTGTGCAACATCCTAACTCAATGCAAGCACACAGAATAATTTAAATAATTTCTTTCTTACTTTCTACCCTACACATGAGCAATTAGGTTTTCTTTAGCAACAATAGCTTTTGCCACCAACCTAGGAGCAGGAACCTAAACCACACATATATAAAAAAGGTAACCTCAAGTCTCCTCTTCATAGCTCTGACGTGGAATTCCACAGGCACATTTAGTGCATTGTCCTTCAAACGTCTTCTGTGCATTGGCTTTTTTTCCCCTTTATGCTTGAGAAGACCTCAGAGGCTCAGCTTCAGGGAATGTAGTAGAGTTAGGCTCCTGTTCATTTCTGTTAGCAGAATTTATGTTCTAGGCTTCCATTGGGAAATGTCATATTGTTTCATGATCTCAGTTTCATGTGCAGTGGAAGTAGTTGCACTAGCTCCCCCCCTTCCTAGGAAACCACATTTCTCTGGATGGCTATCACCCAAAATACCTGGCAGTAAATCCAGACAGCTAGGTTGGATTGCAAGTTTAATTATGTATAGGGGTGGGGGTGATGTTTTCATCCTCATCCTCATCATGCTTTTTTCTCTGGCAAGAAGTTCCGCATTGACAGTATGGACTGGGAAGAAATAAGTCCCCATCAGAGGAGTGAACCTAGAGATGTGAAAATCCCACACTACACCAATTCATAAACATAATGCTGGAAAATTTTCTCCTCAGGCTGAAAGCACAGCATCTAGAGAGACTCTCTGGTGCTCTAGGAGACTTACTAAGAGAAACATAACGTAAAAGCATGTAGCTGAGGTGAGTAGGTGTTAGTCCAAACCTTGTAAGTTAAAAGCAACATCTCATAATCTCTGCTAAATGTAATGGGTAGTCGAAGTAATGAAGCTAACCCAGGCGTAATGATTAATCTTAGTGTGAGTCGTGACCCTGGCAGCTGCATTCTGAACCAGCTGCAATCTATATAATGCATTCCCAGGAAGACCAGACAACAAGGAGTTGTATTAGCACACAGTGCAGATGGTATGAATGCGTGTACCAGCAGACTCAAGCCTAGCCAAGGAGAGCAAAGGTCTTCGTTTACTAATATTCTTAAAAGGATAGCAATTTGTCTAAGGTATTTATTATGCTTATCATAATCAAAGAGCTTGATTTCTAGAATTAATCCTTTTATTGCTAACAAAAAATATTACCATGAAAAAGGTTGCTAGAGTGGATGCAGGCTCTGAGCAATGTATAGGATTAGCCATCAGCAATACATTTTTTCCTCCTCCTTCCCTTACACAGTGTCAGGGTCACGTAAAGTCAAAACACTAAATATAGGACAACATCAGTGGAAAGCAAAGCGAGCTTAGCTGGCTACAATGGAAACACGACACAGGGCCCCTTGCAAGGTAAACGCATCAAAACAGCATGATTAGGCTAAAATAACAAGAGGCTTGTTAAATTAACAGAGAGTATCTGTGCCTTAACCCAGCTATGCATTTATGAGATTCATCCTGGAGATCTGAATAGGTTATTGCAGGAAGGGAAACCAGGGCAGACGGATTAGGAGCTCTTGCAGAGTCCTTTGGTCTTAAAGCATTTCATGGGTGGATTTTCACTCAGGAAAGGCAATGCCCCATCAAAGCAAAGAAACAAAAGTGTTTGCTTAAATAGGAGCTATCTGTACTGACAAGCCCCATAATGTCTCCTGGAAAGTGCAGGAGGGGTGGAACTAGCTTCTTCAGCCTGAGGAAGATCTCCTTTCTCCTGGAGAGCTCTGCTGCCATGCAGGTTCTGACTTCTTCGATTTGTCACACACTTTGAACATAGCCACTGATACAGGATTTCACTGTCTACACCAGTACCTTCTTCCTTTAACAGGTGTTGGTTCAAAAGGAAAACAGCCTGGAAATAAACTGGATTTTTCAAAGTTTATCCTCTATCTCTTTTTGGTCATGTTCGGAATCATCTTTAAACAGGTACTGCTCATTGAGTAAAGGCAGGTGTACTCATAGGTTAAGTTTTGCAGTGTTCAGCACCTGGAGTTTATGCTGCAGGAATTATGAGATTGCTGATGGGACTAAGGTCTTAAGAACTTCAGTGCCAAAGCGGTCAAAGAAATAGAAACAATATTACAGCATTTTGCTACTAAACCTGCTTGTTGTTAGCGTGCTGAGCAGCAGTCTAACAAGCTAGTACATGCCTGTAAACTCAATAGAGCAGCTAGTTTAATTTTAGGTCTAATGGTTGCTGACAATGAGTTCCTTTTGATCCCATCTTTTGCTTCACTTTAAAATACAGTTTGAAAGGTATTTGACATAGAGTTTCAAACCAAAACCCAGCTCTGGATTTCTAATCTATTCTATCCTTTCCTCCTAAGTTGTCTGTCACTGCAGCAGCTGAGTAACAGCCACACTCACATTGAGAAGTTCAGGTCTACTTCTGACCTGTGCTGCCATTCAGAATGGGTATGGCAAGTGAGAGCAACCGGGAATGGTGCCATAAAACCTCATTTGCTGAAGAGGCTTTTTTCTAAATTAAACTAGATAGAACTAAGCTGATTCATAGGAACATGGCGCATTTTTTAAAACTTCACTTCTGTGCGTCCAAGCTATTCTTCCTTTGCTTGAAAAATATACACCTATTGATTAAGCCCTGTCCTAATGCACAGTAGTCTTCAGTAATTCTGCAATGAGCAGCTGTCAATATAGGGTACGTAGATCACCCAAATAAAATGAAAGCATCTTCAACAGTCATCATCAAACACATCTTTATTCTTGCAAGCTGGTTTTGGCGCAGCTGGGGACAGTGCTTTTCCTGATTTAAGCAGTACCCTGTGCAGGTGATAATCCTGGTGATTTTCCACTTATTCATGGGAGAAAAAAAACCAGTAGTCAGTAACCTTGAAAAAAGAGATAAAGTGAGATTTCTAACACTGAATATTCCCCACATTATTCTAGGCAACATTTTGGAGTGTCTCCATCTTTAGCCTGCTGTAAAACAAATACAACTAGTGCTTTACCCTCTGTGTGTTCCCAGGCACTTGCCAGAGGAATAACATGAATTCCTGTCTTAATCTGTCCTGGCTGTCAAATATTTGCTGCACCCCACTGTCCCCCAGCAACTTTTGTATCCAAACATGGGACCCAGGGCAAAAGGGGAGGGATACAGGAAAGTGAATATGGTCCAAGCCATACTAGTTTACAGGTCCAACACACAAAAAAATGAGACTGTCTGTAACTCTTTTTATGTAACAAAGAAAATCAATTATGATCACCTTCAAAATAGTTCCCTTCTGAGTTGACACGCAGCTGTATACAGTGCTGCTGACATTCAAAGCAATTCCACCAATCATTTTCTGAAAGACTATTGAGGATCTCAGTCATTTTTGCTTTCGTATCTTCTACCAAAAAAAAATGGGTTCCTTTGAGCACAGATTCAAAACGCATGCAAAAGTCAGGCACTCCTCACCATAAGTCTGTCAATAATTGACAAGTTTCCATAGTGGATTTCTTCCATTTCACAAACAACTTGGTGTTAACTCCCTGTTCAGTCTTGCACACCAACATTTTCTGACTGAGTGTAAGAATACATCTATATTTGAACATGTGTCCACTTGTACTGAGGGAAGCAATCGAGATGAGCCTTGTCTCACTGTGACAGGTTAGAATATGTTCTAAAACCATCTCTTTGTCTCTCCTCTTCCACTCTTGGTTCCCAAGCCACAGAGTCAGCCTCAGGTTTTTTGTGTTGGACCCTGTAAATCTTCCATATTCCCACAGAGTTTCTGGGGAGTAAATGGGTCAGGGGCTCACTGAGTTACAGACTCCCACCCCACAGAAAGCTCTTCAGTGGCGAACCTGGTCCTTTCCACACAGCACATAGATAGCCATAAATAAGCTCCTCTCCTCCCAAGTCTCTTGCAGGTCTAAAGACTTGCAGGAGGCCCTGATCTTGGTTTGGGGCTCCACTACAACTGAAATAACAAAGGCATCTCCTAGAAGAGATGGCACAAATGAAGGTGCAGTATAACCAGCACACACGTAAATGAGCTCAGTGTTGTTCATTTGTAGAATGCTTGCTTCCCCCTCGCCCACCATAACAGCAGATTATTATTCACCTACAGCAACATCTGTTCCTTTGCCACAGTCTCACCAGTGTCAGAGCCATCCTGGAGAAACTCCTATATCCTCTTCCAGGAAAATCTCCAGTGAGGCACAGTATTACAATGCCCTGACCACTGAGAGTTGTATACACCAGATGGATACTACCAACCTGAGCATTTTAAGCACATACACCCTACAAATTAAAGCAATCAGTCAGCCTCAAAGAGGGGCAAGAAATATTGGCAGATTTTATTCTGCCAAAAATTCAGCTTCACAATAAAAGCTTTAATGGCATACTTTGAAAAGGCAAAACTGTTTAATTTTGTTAAGATTAGTAATTCTCATTTCTATTTTCTTGCTTTGCTTTTATGGTATGTTAAATTATCAACATTGATATTATTTATTCACTATTTTAAAATACCAGAGGCCTATCTTTAAATATTTTATTGAAACAAACTAATTGTAGTATTTCAAACTGACTATTTTTTCCAGATTTATTTTCCACTTTAAATTACCTGCTGCTCTCCCGCACCCCAAAGTTTCAGACTTTGTCACAGAAAAGCAGTGGTGTTTCCTAGCATCTTTTTGCAGTGTATATACAGATGCTATTCTAACCTGCGTAACTTGAATTACTCTTTTCAGCATTTACCAGGGGTTAATACACCCTTGGCAAGCTAGGCAGGTGCTAAGGTCCTCCGGGAACTACTCCTCAGCCCTGAGAGATGCTGAATTGTCTTCCTGGAAGCCCTCAGCCAGGGACATATTCTCTGTCAGGGTGAAAGAGGGCAATCTGGAAAGGGTAAGTGAAGCAAGGGCACAATTAATGTAGTCCTTATCCCAGGGGCTAGCCAGAAAAATGAGCTCTGTAACAGCTAGAACCCTCCAAAAATAAGAGAAATATACCTGTCTGGCTGCAATTCAAGGTCCCATCTGATACAATTCAAGGTGGCGCAATGCATGCCAAATTTGTTTCACCATTATTTCACTCTTCTATCAGATCCGGGTGCCAAAGGTGAGATAGGAGCAATTTACCCAGTATGCCCCTCAGTTTCTTTATTCCTGGATTTTAGCATCTCATCTGACAGCAAGATGCCAGGGTTTAAACCATCTCAGAGGCACTCACAAACCGTATCCTTTTTTGTTGTTCATTTTACAAAATTAAAAACATTAAACATTAATGTCTCTTGAGTTTCCTCTCCCCCTCAGCCCCTCCCACCTCCCAAAGTAAAATATGTTTCTGTGATTCCACATCAGAAGGAAACAATACTCTGTTGTGCCCACTACTTTGTGGGTGTGGGTGTTTTCAGGAACCACTTCTGAGAAGAAATCCCAGAGGTTATTGTAATCATTCCTTTCACTCCTGGGTACTCAAGCACAGGATTGCCTGCAATCAATTTGCTCTTGCATCCAAGTATTAAACTCCCTGTGTATAAAAGTATCACAAGCACTTTCTATATTAATCTACATAGCAATGTTCTAAAGAGCTTTTTATTATGCTGCAAAGAAATTGCAAGGCAGAGCAAAAGCCACTAAAGCCTACTTGAGCATTACCACCAAATACCAAAGTTGGGTCAGATCCTCAATACACTCCAGCAAGCAAAATGGAGCACTCTTGACTGCATTCACTGATTCTTTTCAGGGCAAACTCAGATACATGTCCCGCTAGATCAGCCGCATAAGCCTACCTTAATCTTACAATAAGGAGGGTTACAAAGCTACAAAAAACATGATAGGAAATCAGAACATATTTTATGTAAAGCATATGAACAGAGATCTTGATTGCTTATCTCTGCTTTTTCACTTTTATATCAAAGTTTTCTATCAGCAGACAAAGAAACCAGCACCACAGGCTGCTCCATAACTAGCCCAGGAAGGGGGTTTAATCCTTGAGCTCTAATTATTGGAAGAGTACATTTGAAACCACCCCAACGTTTGCTACTCAGTATTAAATGTGGTACCTAGTATTACTGTCTAGGGGAAATGACTGCTTAACACCAGGAACATGAAAATGCTAGATTTTCACCAGAAAATTGGCTTTAAGGAACACACACCACTCTTGCCATACTGTCCAGCTTCCTCATTCCTGGAGAGAAAATTTGTAGGGCATTCTGAGCTAGTCCATTCCCAGCTACACATAGGATTTTTCACCTTGCTAGCCAGTGGACAGTATACGGGCAATAACCTGTATAGAGGACAGTGTACAGGCAATAACCTTACGTGTACCTTTGAGGATTTGCAGTCCGATTAACTTTTCTATGGTAAACCTACAAGCAGGATGTGATGCCTCAGCTACCATCGTTTCAACAGTATTCAAAAAGGCTAGGAATTAAGTAGTTCAGTTCCACAAATGCATCAGAAACGGATTTTCTATTTGTGTGTTGATGTGTGCTGATTGTGAGGACAAAAGTACTGTGGATTTTTTTCACTATCCTGGCTGGACAGGCACACTGACATTCCTACTTCATACATTAACATCTTAATGGCTGCAAGTGCCTTTTCCCTGAATGCTCAGGTATCGATTATAAAATTCACTTGGATGCACATGCTGAAACAAAATGACTGCAGCACTTCAGCCCCAAACACTTACAAACCTGGCTGAAACAAAAGCATTTCAAGATTTATGTAATTATACACAAAAATTCCCCAAACCAATGAAAATGTACATTCTCTCTGCTCACTACAACTTGTGGTAACTTGTGCAGGCTGGAATTGATCCAAATATCTTGCAGGGAGATTCCTTAGCTTTGCATTAATCCTTCACATCAACTCTAATCCTGTAAGTAAAGTGTTTGCATTTTGTGATTTTCCATCATAAATGACAAGGAATTTTAGGTTAGACATAAAACAAAACACAGCAATGTAAGAAAGGAATAAATAAAGAAAAGCTATTCAGAGTCTGACAGCACTGGATAAATAAGCAATATGACCCACGGGGCAAAAAAAAGAACAAGAACGAACATGGGCATGTATGTCACAGGTTTTGTAAAAGGTAATGTAGGTTTGGAGGAGCCATAATAGCAAGCCACACAGTAAGTAAATGCAGCTGTAACCAGAGGTTTATGAGAGTGATGGTTTCCCAGAGTAGAAAAAGAAGCAACTCTAAACAGAAAACCGTTCAGTCCTGCTATAGGACATTTGAGCAGATGGAAATGGCAACTGCTTTCCAACCCTTTCTAATTAGAGTTCAGAGTGAGATACCCGTATATATATTTTAATATAAGAATGAGTAAAACCCTGCAGCCTCTAACAGTGGCAACACTCACAAATGACAGCGCAAATACTCAGCAAATCTACCTACCCATATAAGCGAGCTCCAGAGATTTTTCCTACACATTATACAGCTTCCTTTTTAAGTTTAGCTCATCATATTTCAGGTATTTTCTTTTTCAGTCATTCTTTCTAACTAATCCATTTATGATCAAAATCCCGCATCATAACAGACTGCAGAATACTTGTAAGACTTCAAAAGAAAACATGTCTTTTATCTGATAGCCTTTGAGTACTATACTATTTTGGTATAATTACAATCTTCATCGTGAAATTTTTATTGACAGTGATCACAGAAAAGTGAAGTTCTTTAAACAGGCCATTTCTCAAGGTATTATAAGGTAATTTTTGCATAGTTTTAGGCTAAAACTCAAATAGTTATCCACAAATCCATATCAATGGTGTTCATTATCTGTGGCATCAAAACCAAGACTTCTGAATTTGTGAATTTGAAACGAACATGAATGAGAGAAAAACACTATTACAGATGAAACATCCTCAATTCTGTAATAGAGCTTTTCCCTTCAGTTTCAATTTTGACTGTTTTATCTTATTGCAAAGCACAGAAAAGAGATCAGCACATCTCAGATATTTATGTTTATGCACCTGCAGCTTAGAAAAGTTTTGAATACAACAGGGATTCTCCTGTTACCCTTTTTAGTTTTGTCATTCACACATTTGCAAACACAGACCTTTCAAAGCTCCAACGGCAATGACAGTGTTTCCAGCTGCACAGGATCTACTGGTTTTCTGAAGGTCTTCGGGACAGACAAAAAGGTCAGCCAGGGGGTCTCCAGTAACAGCCACAGAAGTCCCTGATCTACAGTTTGGATTTGCATGCTCTTAAGCTGCTGCCTTAGGGCTCACAGAGCCAAGCCCTTAAATGCTGTATTAGCTAAGGGTAAGCAGAGGCACCAGAACAGGCAATAGCAATTTGAAAGGCCCCTACACACAAATCACCTACTTCTGGACTCCATCGGTGCACAACAGGCAGTCTTTGAGCATGTGGGACTCACTGCTTAGTCTGCTTAGGCATCTCTTGGCAGGTAACACATGGAAAGGGGACTGGCCTCCAGTACATCCTTTCCCCTTTGGCCTTTGCTCATGATGTTTGATATCCAGCAGCACAACCACACAAGGAACAGAAAGCACCCATATCTTTTCTTCCTTTTCCCCTTTCCTTCCTCCTTTTCTTTCCTCCTTCCTTCCCCCTTTTTCTGATGAAGGAGCAGACAGCATGATGTATTCTCCTTGTGAGCTGGAAGATGCAAGCTTAATCCTTCGGCATTGAATTACTCTCCAGGCATTCCAACCCCAGCTGGGGCACCCACCAACATTTTAATACAGTACCTCTCATCTATCTCAAGCTGATGGAAACATCTTCTGAGAAAAGTCCACAAATTCTGGAAAGCACTTAATACTTCTGACCGTATCTTATCCTCTCGCTAGCACCTTTGATAGCATAATGCTTCTGAGGCACTCTTCATCCACTGTATAAGTCTCCAGCATAGAGTCCTGTTTGAGGAGGCAAGTGCTGCAGCACCTTTTGCTTTCATTAGATCTGCCTCTATCCTGATCCCTGTCTCCACTGCCCTGATGAACATAGGATTCAGTTCAGAACAAGGATAGCATAATTTCTTCCCTTTCCTCCCATACACACCCCTCTTCTAACTGAAACACAAAGGGTGAAGGCTGTCTACCACATGTAGCCTACGTCTGGTGTTTCAAAATAGCAAAATATGGGACTGGTGCTCTAGAATAAAAGGATAGTTTTCCACGCAAGACACCATGTCACGGGATGCACACTGTGCCACAGCATGCTGATACACCAGAAGACCTCCTTCAGAGTAGTTCAAAGTTTGATGTGAAAAGAAAGTGGCTAAAGTGGATTCCTTATTAACTAATGTCAGGCCTTTAGTATTATTTGAACATGGGATTTTTCATGCATGGTTATATACATCTATACTTTGTAAACTGAGTACTTTTCAAAGAGACCTCCAGAATCCCACAGAGCTGTCTTTAGGGGGGCTTTGATCTTTCCAGAGCACCTATCTTGTGTGTCTGTAATTGCTCTAGTTTAACAAGGCTCCATAGCACTTCAAGAAAGAAAAAAAAATCCTTTTATTAGGGCTGTAAACCGAAGTGACCGCAGTGATGGAATGTGCTGCTGTGGGTACCCTGTAAATCCCCCAGAAAAAAAACAAAAGAAGAATCTCCACGATGAAATGAAATGAAATATTTATTAAACATGTTGCCAGTGTCCCAGGTGGTATGAAGAAGCCTTGTGGTATGCTGAAAGGCTTGATCTTTCTAAGTATTATGAATGCTGATTTAAATGATTGGGTGAAAGCTGAGGAAGTTATGGCTGAAATTTTGGCTAAAGATGACAGCTCTGGGTTTCAGGTTGCACAAAGCAGTCTGAGGGATTAAGCCAACAAAACCCACTCAAAGATATCCAGTTTCAAAAAGGGTAATCTTCGTATCAGTGATTCACACTCAGACAATGGTGAGGATTCCTCATTACTCTGACTTCGCCATATTAATCTTACTTTACAAATACATGCAGTGATTTATATCATGTTTAATTAACTGATTGAGGGCTCCTGTGGTAAAATGGCATCACATTAAGCTCTGTCCTTATGGCAAATGCGAATCACATCTTTAGCCTTGCAAGAACAAAATATCATGGGATTCACTGATGACAGGATGTAGGAATCGAAATAAGGTCCCTCCTGTTGTTTGAGAATCCAGTGAGGGTGGTTGCCATATGCTCATCATTTCCAAGGGAAAAAAATGACAGGATAGAAGAAAGAACTGCTCTAGTTCTTCCAATATGTTCAAATCTCAGATGAAAATGATTGTACAGCAGTTCTGTACTGAGGCCAAGTTTTACATGAAAGTGCACAGCAAACTTTCAGAAAGCTTATAATGAGAGATCTTTTTAAAGTGACTTTTTTTTGTATTTAAATAAACTGCTGTGTGAAATTACTCCTTTTTTTAGAAATAAAAAGCACATAAAAAAGAGATGAACTAAAAAAAGAGGCTCCTTTGCCACCGACGTAAGACAATACAAAATTAACTTAGCTTTTGCTATGAAGAGTTATTCCCCTCCAGCACGCACAACCTGTTTTTGAAGATAAAAACCACAACTGTTATCGTCTGATAAAATTAGAAGATATATATAATTTGCTGCTACCATTACCAAGATTGAAAGCCTTATTTATATTATTACAAAGTTTCTTAAAATTCAAAAAGTGTTTTATTTTTAAAAAGCTGTCTTATTAAGAAGCTACATTTTTTATACTTACAAGCAACCTTACGTTCAGTAAATTCTCTAGCAATTGACAAATTGTGTTACATGAGTCACAGTTTGCTCCCAGGAATTCAGTGGATTTCTGCAATTTGTTTCTATGGCAAAGAGGATAGCAGTGGGATGGAAGAATTAGGTTTCACATTTTGCAAAGCTTTTATGAGATTTCAGAAATGTTCCCATTTCTCCCTGGGACAAAGACTTTTTGAATTTTATACACTAGAATGAGAGACGGGCAGACAGCCTTTAAAAGCTGGGTAGGTAAAGCACTCAGTGCTGCCTGCTTTACCATTCTCTCCCATTTTACACAACCGCCTTAACCATCAGGTTTCAGCCTAGTCCGACACTTAATGGCTTAAATCTCCCGTTAGCATGGCTCCACTTTGCATAAACAGTTAAATGCACAGCAAGCAACTCGAAGGCCTCGTGTTCAGGGAACTTACTTTGTAAACCTCACGTTCAAGTCTCTAGGCCCAAACCTTGATTTTCCACATTCCAGGTGAGTGTCCCGACCGCAGCGCTACCTGATACTCCAACCTTGCCATCTCCTTCTGGTCTCGACCAGAAATTCCATCCGACGGCTGACAAATCTCTTCTGATGAAAGTTTCTTTGAAATTGATACCAGCCTGCAAAGTTTCAGTTTCCTCAAATCAGCCTTTTCAATCAAAGAAAAAGAAAATTCCCAACCCCTTCCAACCATTCCACTGATGGGTAAAACTGAGTTACTTGTATGGCTGCGTGATGGTCAACTCGGCTGGCACATTTGACACTACAGCTGAAATCAAGGGGCAACATTTTTGCCCACAAACACCTGGGCATGCCATCGTGCCGATACAGTGTGCTGAAAACATGGCTTTGAAACACCACCCTCCTGAGCCCCCTCTTTATCCTTTATCAGGAGTCAATATGCTCCACTACTGCTAGAAACATTAGTATGGTTTTGTGATTAGAAAGGTTATGCTTTACAGTCAGTCCTTTCATCCTGCCCCTGTTCAGATCCCTTAAAACTGAGTAGAAACAGGGTAACTACTTGCCTGTTGTGAAGTACATAAATTCCAACTCTCATCATATATCTTTTTAAAATTTCATCATGAAGCAAACCCCTTCTCCCTCCTCGCTGCCTCCACTACAACATTTGATGTTTAAAAAATTTTTGAAATTATTTTCCAAACGTGAACACTAACAGGATATCAAAACCATCTTGGTTTGTACTTACTTCAGAGGATAACTGCTATCAGAAGAACTGCAAATAAATGTGCACTGTACCATAACTTCTGTTAATAATTTTGAAACTTACAGTGATTTTAACACCTGTGCCATTAGTCCACAATAATTTGTGATAATTTCTGAAGTTGTGAAAGGCATTTTTAAAATTAAAATGTCATTTTTAAGCTATTTTTAAATTAAGGAATTCAACGCAATTGCTAATGACTTCCTGTTTGATAAAAAGCACGTGTATAAATATTCTTCTTAATACTAATGCAATGCTAGGAGCAATTCAAAAGTGTTTGCATGTAGAAAAGCATTGTGATTCTGAACAGATTTTAAAATGTAGATACATCCATTTTAATATTTTGAGAGCACTTCACATTCTATAGAAAATTACCTACTTTTAGAAATTATGTTTAATTTTTCTGCTTTAAAAGGTATTTTTAAAGTTTAAGGAATATATACATGTAAAAAAAAATATCCAGAGCAACGTGTGATTGATTAGGTTTTTTCCCTCCTAAAACAGTTTGCATTTGAATTTTTTAATATTTAGAGTAGAGCTTTCAGCTGTGTAAGAAGTACTTTAAAACATGTGAAGGTCAAAGCAAACCTTCACTTTAAATATTTCAAATTGTTATAGTTATTGCTTTGAGATAATATGACATTTACTGTAATTGCTGAAATTCCAATTACTTTCAGTAAAGCTGCTTCTTTTGTGAGTTGTTAAAAAATACAAAGGTGCATTGGATATTGCATCGCTGGAGACAGAGTCTGCAAGTAATAGCAATTAAACGTGAGTTTGATGATACACAATGTACTGGACCAACATTAAAAAGACTTTTCCTTGTTTGACTGTTTACCAGTTTTGTCTTTAAATAATAGTCTTCTTTTGGCATGTAATGTATATCTGCTTGCACTAAACATAATTTATGAATATTTTAACACATGTGTACTCAGTGGGGTGTATTATCATACTGATATAAATAGAATTAATGAGCAGTCAACCTGCCACATGTCATGACATATGACAGGGCAGCCAGAGCATGGGAATAATTCTTTCTGTTTCATATTAAAGCTTCTTTTCCCAGTTGAATTTTTGTTCCCAGATGCCAACAGACCTAATTTTCTAAGGACCTTTTACAAAAATAGTAAGAAATTACAAACCTGGACTAATTTATCTTGGGTCACTTCAAAGAATGTTTATTTTTATGCCATTTCAAATGCATAAATAAACATATTAAAGGAAGTGGGGTTTTCAGTTAAATTTTAGGGGTTTCACAACAAGAGGTTTGATAGCTGCCTTAACTTTCATTCTTAGTAAGCAGACATTTTATTTGTTGTTGATTTTGAATTTGTTTCAACATCATGTTTACTGTTTCTTGTGCTAAGGGACCAGAATATATCAATCATCTAAATACAAAGATGACATGTACCCAGTGAATAGTTATTCTGATGCAGGCAAAAAATAGAGACACAGCTAGGTAATATCCTTTTAACCAATTATTCATTCCAGTTTCAAAGGCTAGGTAACAATCTGCTAACCATGACTAATAAGATTTTTTTTAATAAGAGATAGTGTAAGTTGACAGAATATGCAGAATACAAGGCTAGGCCAGATTCCCTGTTTGGCATTTTATTTTAAAAGATAAATATTGAACTGTAATATCAATTCTGTTTACAAAAGCCTGCTCAGTCAGTTAAAGGACAAAGGTCCTAATAAAACTACCAAGCTCGCAAGGGTCATAATAAAATTAACAAATTGATATCAATCAGATTGCCCAGCTAACATCTAATTAAAGATCCTTGACTTGAAGTTTTCTTTTCAGCAGGGGATACTGTAAATGTTCTTTGATGATGCAGTGTTAGGCTACTGAAAACAGAGAGGGAGGGGAGATAGATACCCTGCTTTTTCTCCTTTTTGGTTTGAAATCACTTTTTTAAAAAATATTTTACTGCTCATGAATCTTTAAAGTCAAGACTCATTCTCCATCCTTAACAAGATGGTCTCCTAAAGATGGATCTAATTCAGGTTTGAAGACTTGAAAGAAGTAAAAGAGACTTATCTTGGCCTCTTAATTATATTAAGGGACACGGAGACCCTACAAGTTTTTGTGCCTGATGATCTTCACGGCAGGGCAGTAGCACCTCTCTTGGGAAATCCAGCTCTGTCACACTCAAAGAAAAGGGGCACCATCTAGTGCTTTTTTGGAGGAAAAGCTGCTAATACCAGTAGGGGTTTAGCCGGGGGGGGGGAACACATGGCGGGAGGGAGAAGAAATGACACTCTATTTTTTTCAAAAGACAAAGAAAACCTGTTGGCCTGTTTCATCTTCCATTTTGAGGCACTGCAGTATTTAGCTGCAGGCTGTAAGTAAAAATAGTCAGCTTTCACAAGGTGCAAGGAAGGAGTCCCAACAGCTAAAATAATATATACAATTTAAAATGGACAGAGGGCTGGTACACAGACAGTATTATGCTTAATAGGTATTTCTTCTGCCTATTAATACAATTAAACATTTGCCTATCACTCCTTTTCATTATACATTCTCTCTTTTATTAATATTAAAGAAACCCTTTCTAAGTAATTTTAATTTCAGTGGAGACTACACTGTGCTGTTAATGTTCCTGGAAATGTTCTTACAAATAATCTGTCCAGAGTTCACCCAACATAACAAAGTGATTCTATGAAAAATGATTTGTAGCACAAAATCCTTTACAGTGCAATAAGATCAAGTTAACCACTGGTGCTGCTAGGAGAAAACCTGGGAAGTTTTATCTGATTGGCAAAATAGGTTCATATCTGAGTCCAGGGAAAAAGTGCCCTTTGATAAAATTTCACAGCACTAAAGTCTGATTATCTGGATGATTTTTGAAACCTCTTTGAAAACAGCTTGGAGGGGGGGAATATTCCTTTCTGCTGTAACTTTGGAAATACGTGATTTTCTAGGAATTATGAAATAGTAGCTCAATATTGTTTAACCCACCGATACTATGAATTGACAGAAATTGTGTTAGTCAAACCAGTAAGTGCTTGGTCAAAATAACCACTGTTTCAAAGGTAAATCTGCTCCCTGGGTGTCCCAGGTTGGGGATGTTCGTTGTGAACTGCAGGGGCTGTTTCCTTTCAGGCACCCAGAAAAAACACAGCTCTGCACAGCATCAGAGCTTAGGATGTGCTGAAAAACAAAATGTGCTGATGGCCTGACCAGAACCCCAAAGATACACAGTTAAGATCAGTGCTTACTTCTTAACTTCTTGGCCATAATCTCGGATTCTCTGGGCCCTCCAAGCTCTCAGACAACTGCATTGTGGTAATAAGGGAATGTCAGACCTGTGTGTAAGACTAAAAAAAACAAGAACTATTTCTACTAGAGTAGTGCTGAGCAAAGCAAATATGTGGCTCGATGAGTAATTCTCAGAGGAAAGCCTATCCCAGGAAACAAAAACATATCTTATATTCCTGTAGAGTTTTCCTTATTATGTTGCTCATGCCTGTAAGGAGACCCTTCACAAAAGAAAAAGCAGGTACAGAATTAAGGGACTTGACTAAGAGCAGGTAAGTTGGGAGCAAAAATCAGTAAAAAAGTCAGATTCCCAAATCCTAAACAGGGCTACAAACAACGTGCTGGTCTAGGCAGTCATTTAGGAGTGCTCTGGTCTAGTGGTCTGACCACAAGCTGGGCAACCACACTTGTGACATCCTTGCTCTGCCACCCTCAGATTTCAGCACATCAATTCACAGCCTGCCCTAGGGATAGGGTTGAGCTTCCTTGTTTTCTAGTGAAATCTGGACCTCAGGACATCTGCTATTTGGACCATGGGCTCGAGTTGCCTCATTTTAGGCAACCATATTTTCTAATGTTACTATTTAACCCCTCTGTGCCTCAGTTTCCACATCTGTAAAACTCGATAGCTATGCTTACCTTGCATGGGTGTCAGGAAGATTATTTCAAGTCTCTAAAGAACTTTGAAAAGGAGAAGCAAAACGAACCAAATTTGCACATTATTTGTCATTTTTTATCCCATAAAATGAAAGTCAGATGCAACCCAGACTGTGAACTATAAGAAAATGTTCACCTAAGCCTTCCCTACAGCTCTGGTGCCAAAATGGCAGTGAATTCAGCATGGCTTCCTCACCTGCTGACCAGACAACACCCAGGGTAATTGTTAAGTTAATGTCTTAAATAATCACAACACTTACTGATTACTCTATACATTTCCATTATATTCTTTAACTGAACTATCAATGCCATTTACTGTGTATTTCTGATGACTAAAAAATCCCTCTTTAACAGAAAAATCCCTAAGAAGGAACTTATTCTACTGGGAAGAAAAAGAGTTCCCAATAAAACCCCCTCTTTGGAGGTTTCCTTGGTGCAGAATGTACCTCATTAGATTTCAGGCAGACACAATCTTGCATTGACAGGTTTCAGATCTCCTAGAATTGATTAGACAAGCCTATTAGAAAAGTTGACACTGGTTTCTTTCTAAACTTGTATTTGAAGAATAATGGGATGCTTTACCTATCATATCCCTTTTTAACAAAGCAGGTACTTGCCTCTCATGCCATGTACCTTCACAAACTCTTAATGTATCTCCAAGTTTCTTGTCTGAAGATTTCTTTCCCCTGCTATAAGTGTGCCATTTTTCTCTGGTCTTTGCAGTCTTACTTTCCTGATGAGTATAGCTCAGTGAAACCCTCTGGTAATGACAGCACTAGAGTGATAATGTACTTTCCTGATTTCCCGTTAATAGTAGCACTTGATCCAGCAATGGCTGCCAGCTCAGTTGCAGAAGGATGCTTTAATATTTTCTAGAGGTAAAAGGACCAGTTCAATTTACAGCCTTGGCTAACTCAGCAGTTTCACTCTGTCTTGGCACAGAAATTAATGTTTTAGTTAAAACAGAGAGAAAAAAATCTCCCTTAGTTTGCTCAGTTTCATGCCAAAGAAACAAAGTAGAAATGCTTTTTTTTTCCCTAAGGAGATGTGTGAAAACTGCATAATGCAACGAAGGAGTTAAAATAACAGAGGGGAAGGAGGGAAAAGAGAAGAGGATGAACAGCAGCATTTAAAAGGAAAGTAGTTTGTTTTTCTATTTTAATAAGAAACACATAATCACAGACCTTCCACAATACATGTATCCTTGCTGAAGAGCTGCTGATATTATACATTAACCTTTGATAGTGAGAAATGTATTACCCCTACTGTTTTCCACAATAAATTATGTTATATCTGGCATCCAAGTCACTAGGAAGTGTTCAGCCAGCTGGAAGCACCAGATTGGCCCAACATCCCTAACATTCAGATTATAAATAAAGGGTACCTCATACTGCTAGTATAAC